>JAOBBC010000064.1:2864316-2887641 GCA_025388495.1 Curcuma longa
TTTAGCCTAGTGATTTAATCACACACACACACAAAACCCACATAAGTATTAGACTTGTATTTGTACAAGTCTAACAACCTATCCATTGAAGGTTCGATTCTCACGCTGAGCATCGTTGAACGTCGCCTAGGATCCTTGAAATACTGGTGACGTCGGGCGTCGGCCATGGACATCTGTGCTTCTCAGATTAACCTGGTGGTCGGTGAAAAATTTTTGTGGAGCCTGGCCATTCACCTATAGAATTAGGCGAATCGCAAGAGTTGGATACTTGAATTATAATTAAAAAAATATTGTGAAGATTTTAAAATTTCACATCTCTCAATTTAGACCGTGAAATTTAAGTCTAAGGCATGAATACACTCAGGAAGTTCCCAAAAGTATAATGGTCAAAATTTGAAGTAATCTTGAGATTTTTAAGACCATTAGTGAGTTTTTGATTAAAACTTGTTGATGACCATATAATATTCAAAAATTTAAAATCTTGACATAACTTGAACTAAGAGAATCTTAGTAATCATTTGGTTATGTTGATGAATAAGTTTTAAGGTACGAAGATTTCAAAAATTCATATTTTCTCTATCTAATTAAGTTGTAGGTAGAGTCTAAATCAGAGGACATGATTATGCTAAAAAAAATTTAGAAAATTATAAGTATTTTAATTTGAAGTGATTTTGAGATTTTAATCATTAACCAATTTTAATTAAAACTTATTGATGAACTTAATCATCTCAAAAATACTTCAAATGAAATTCATTATACTCTTTATTGAAAGTAATCATTCTATCATGTATGAATTTCATAACTTAAATAGAGAGTTATAAAATTTTCAAATTAGCATAGTTTTGAAATATTTTAAGAATTGTGTAATGGTCTTGCCATATTATGGGAGCACAACAAATTTAACAGTAGACTAATGAGTTATGAGTAATCCATTATTGATCACAATTCTAACATAACAAATTTAAAAATCGATTAATACATTCGATTATTTAATAATAATCTATTAATGATAAAGGAGGGACAAAATAAAAAACCACTATATATATTGATAAATATGAAATTTGGATATATATTTTGGGTATTATAAAAAATTGACTATGGTTCAATAAATTATTGAATTTGTATAATATATATATTTTTGGAAGTTGAAAAATAGATAAGAGTAAATAGGCCACGAGCCAAAGCTTTTATTTTTTTTAAATAGTAGAAATATATCTACGTTAAAATTTAGATTTTAAAAGATGATTCACAAAATATATAATTTTATTAAAATAATATTTTAATCAAAATTATTATATAATCACTTTAATTTATTGATGACATTAATACTAATACAATAACATGTAATAAAAAAGTAGCAATAACATTATTATTAAAAACGTTCCATCGCCTCTTGATTTGATTTGATGGGCACAGCAGAAGAGGACCAGGGTTACAGAAGAGGAAAAAGTTCGAATTTAGGTAATATTTTTTTAAATCATAATTAATTATAATTTTTTGATTTACCTTTTTATAGATGATCATGAGACCACTCACCACATTGCTAAGGTTTGCTAAGGTTTTGCAGAAGAAAAGATTTGATGGACACGTTTTTCAGCTGCGGCAAAACAGACGGAAATCGTTAGCGTATCGGTCAAACATGTTGACGTATGCATCGACGACGCCGTCTTGGCCGGGCAAAAGCAACACCAGCCCCTCCTTCTCCTCGTAATCCGACATCACCATGAACGGGCGCCCTCCGCCGAAATCCACCTCGGAGAATGACAGCCTCAGCCAGCTCGCCACGTCCAGTCCCGGACATACTCCTAACTCCCCTCCCTTCCCTCTCCTCCACCGGTATCAGTTTCTCCGCCTCCACCACCCCCGAGGTCGCGAAGTCCACGAACAATTGGAAGTACCCGGCGTCGAGCTTGGCGACGTCTTCGCGAATTATCGACGCCGCGTGGCGCAGCGGCTGGCTGACGAGATAGCCGGCGGCGGCGTGGGGCACGGCCCAGAGGACCAGGTTGCCGAAGTACCCGCCGGGGACAGGCGGACTCGTCCGCCTACGGCCGTCGACCGAGATCACCAAGTGGGTGGTCTCTCGCTCGCTGAGCCGGCGATCGAGCCCTCGTCGCAGCCCGCCACAGATACGCCACCACTGCCTCGAACGTGGTGGGCGCCTCAGACTCTGTTCTGAGCTTGGCGACTGTTATGGGTGCGAGGAATGGGTCTCGGTGAATCAAATTCGAGAGTGGTTCATTGGGTAAAACTTGGGATTCGGAGTACTCCCGAATCTTATGCCCAAGTCGAATCTCCTCGTAGACCGAGTCCAAGTCCTCCAAGATAAGGATTCTTGTCGGGCTCGAAACCGCGGCGAATCTACTTACAAATCGAGTCCGGGTCTTTAAAGATACGGACTCCTAAGTCCGATCCGAGTCTCCTGGCAAATCGAGCTTAGGATCGAATCGAATCTTTCTTCAGACCAACTTTCGACTCGTTCAGACCGACTTCCGAATCGAGTCGAGTCCTCCTTCGGACCGACTCCTGACTCAAGGCGAGTCCTCTTTTGAGTTGAGTCTTTAGAAAAGCTCGGTTCCCCGTTCGACTTGGTTGCCTTGTTCCCCTGTGGACTCAGCACACATTCGGTTCCGAGGATCTTTGACTCTCATTGTCCTGTTTCATTAAAGACCACTGTTCCCATCATCTGGTTATGGAGGATGTCCCTCTGACACCCCTGCAACTAATCATGATAATAATCTGACAGACATATGTGAAATTAAATGACCCTTCAATTGCAAGTCAACGATGGGACACAGGCTCTGAATATCCTATTCCTTCTGACAAAGCCCTACCAATGATGGGACACCTACCTTATTCACGATGCAACGTGACTCCCCACTCAGATAGGTATTCAAATTTAATTTAAATTTGATTCGTTTAGATGTTATTGAACTTTCAATTTAATATTAAAGCAATTTTGACTGTAGCATAATATGAGTTAACTAATTTTTTTAATATAATCTAGGTGTTCAGAATTCATCGACTAATCCTAGAGATAGAAGACCTTCCCCTCTGATTCACTTATCGACAAAATTTAAAATAAAATTTATGCACACTTATATATATAAGCTGACCCGACCTCCCCTCTTGTTGTTCGCCTACTAATGATAATAAAAATAATGAATCTCCTTTTAATTTTTAAAATGTATATCATATCACTAACTGTTCCAGTCTTAGTACCGGGTGAGTCAAATTCTATGGAATACGATGTGATTGACTTTTGTGGTGAATCAACAATAAGAAAGAGTTGGCAGGAGAAAGTTGACTGAAGGAATCGGCTGAAGGAGTTAAGTGGAGTAAGATGACTCAGTGAATGGAATTGATAAGAGTAGGGCGACTCAGTAGATGGAGTCAACAGAATCAAGATGACTCAGCAAAGGGAGTCGGCATGAGCAAGAAAAGTCGATAGAAAAAGTCAACTTCTTTAAATTGCAATTTCTAGAGAGAATAATATGTATCATAGGCCTCTGGTGCCAGGAGTTATCCCAGTGAGGTCCCTCTAATACCCAAGTCATAAGGGAACCTAAATAATAGTCTAAAATAGAGAAGAAATATAGTAAAATAAATGAGATAGTAGGAAGAATAATATAACATATGAGATAGTCATCGATCATAAAAATAAAGTATACTTCCTCTTCTATAGTTTATTTATCATCTGATTCTCCTTTAGAGCCTTTATTCTTTTTCTTATATAGGGAGAGAAGTCTAACAGATATATCTTTTAGAGAGAAAGCCAAAGGGAGCTCTTCATGAAGAGAAGTCCAAGAGATGCATTCCTTTAAAAGGTGTTGATAACCACGGTGCCCTTCACTTTTTGGAGAGAATCAAAGTCGACAGTTGAACAATTAGGAACTCAACAGAACAGACTCAACCATGCGGCTCTCCTATTAACTAAACCACGACCTTTCCACATGGCTTATGTTGACCGAGTCAAGGCTTGCAATTCTATGTCTCATTGTGAGACTAAAAATGTCAACTTTCCCTACGAGGCATCAATTATCTTATCTTAATATAAAATTTAATTATTTAATTTTTCAAACTCATTAATCTTAAAAATAATTAATTTAATCTTATAAATTTTTTTTATTGGTCATCTAAGTAAATCGCAAAGCAAAGTAAATCACAAAGCATGAATAATGTATCACTCCACAAATCAACATTTATCTTCTCATTATAAGAAATTAATTCACAATATATCTCTTTGATGTACAAAAAAATACTTTGTCATTACACCGTAAAAGTTTTGGATTTGCATGACACACGAATTAGATCTTCTATGTGATGCATAGTGCGCGATTATACGATCGATAAAATTTATTTATTTATTTATTTTTAACTTGTATTAAATTATTTAAGATTTTATTTTTAAGATTTATTGTAATTGAATTATTTAATATTTTATGATCGAGTTACAGTGTCACCCATACTTTTTTTAAAACCGAATTATATATATATATAGACTACTGATCAGAGCATCCGCAATGCGTTGTTAATCGGGCGTTAATAGCAAACGTGGAGGAGCGAAGGAAGGACGTGGAAGAGTGAAGGAGGAGTGAGAGAGGAATGAGGTATTGAACGCGTTCAGAGTTCTGAACGCGTTAATAGGTGGGTCCGTGTTTTTTATTTTATTTTTTTAATGTTAACGCGTTTGTAGAGGCTGCATAGTGTGAGTGGTGATCGACCACCACTCAACCATGTGTTAATAGACCCAATCGATCACTGATTAAAGGTGTTATAATACCACGAACGTTGCGTATGCTCGAGGAGGATGCTAACAGAGTTGAGAATAATCTGCATGGGCAGATGGCTTTATTATGAACTGAGAGATCGACACGTTTTTTGATCTTCATGCATGCACTGGACACGTCGTTTGTCGTTCAGTCTGAGCGGCAGCAAAACCGCCGGAAAGTGTCGGCGTATCGGTCAAACATGTTGACGTAGGCATCGACGCCGCCGTCTTCGCCGGGCAAAATTGCCACCAGCCCCTCCACCGGCACGTAAGCCGGCGTCACCTGGAACGGGCGCCCTCCGCCGAAATCCACCTCGGAGAATGGCAGCCTCAGCCAGCTCGCCACGTCCAGTCCCGGCCATAATGCCCTCCCTTCCCTCTCCGCCGCCGGAACCAGCTTCTCCGCCTCCACTGCCCCTGAGCTCGCGAAGTCCACGAACGACCGGAAGTACCCGGCGTCGATCTTCGCGATCTCTTCGCGAATTATTGATGCCGCGTGGCGCAGCGGCTGGCGGACGAGATCGCCGGCGGAGGTGCGGGGCACGGCCCAGAGGACCAGGTTGCCGAAGTACTCGCCGGGGAACGGAGGGCTCGTCCGCCTCCGGCCGTCGACCGAGATCACCAAGTGGGTGGTCTCGCGCTCACTGAGCCCGCGCGCTCTCGTCGCCGCCCGCCACAGCTGCGCCGCCACTGCCTCGAATTTGGTGGACGCCTCAGACTCTGTTCTGAGATCGGCGACGAATTCCGGCGTGAAGTGAACCTTGACCATCGTGACATCGTCGTCGATAGGGAAATTGTAACCGTCGTCGTCGGCGTCGAAGTAGTATTCCCTGTTTCGGTGATCGAACCGGATTTCCAGAGGCTCACGCAGAACTGCGACTGCGGACCGGTCTCGGAACGGCGGCTGGAGAGGTATTCCCCTGCAAGCGAGTCCCCACGCGACTAAGAAATTGCCGGCAGCGTGCCCGTCGGCGACGCGGTGGTGCCACGAGAACCCGACGGCCAAAGAGCCGCATGCGAACCGTGTCAGTTGGACTTGCGCCACAGCATCTCCAGCGTCACCGCCGTCCGTGCTCGGAAGGAAACGCCGCAAAGCAGGGGACGTCGGTTCGAGCGGGAGCGGCAACTCTGTCGTCGCCTCGACGAAGAGAGCGCCGGCGTCGTTGAGGACGATGACGGGGTTGCCGTCACCGTCCGCGGCGAGCCTCCCGGCGAACTCCCTGTAGTAAGACAAGGCCACCGCGAGGCCTCGATCCAAGTGGGCGTTGGAGGGCGGCGCAGGCGGAGGGCGGAAGAGGAAGATGACGGCGACGTGGAGGTTCATGGTCACCTTGTCGAAGACGTTCAGGGGAACGATGTGGACATGGCCAGTCGAAGGAGATGAATGGAAACCGATTGGTTTGACGAGCCTTGAGCTCTTCACTCTCACCTCCATGATCGATCGATCGATCGGCTGCTTCTTCTGCAATTGCGGCGGGGAGAAGCAATTTATCCAGCAAACCGCCTCCAATAGAAAAGGCCCTTTTTATAATAATGAAAATAAAGTGCCTATTATAACAAAATGCAACTATCATGGACTGATATGTAAAAAACGAGTGTCCATTAGGGTTTTTGTTGCGGAAGGCGAGGGATCCGCCTCTCGGATCTCGGCCATGGATTACAACCTCGCGGCGCTGAAGCTCTTCTCCGGTGAACTGAAGGATGCTCGTCCGTCCACCTCCTCGTCCTCAACCGCCTCCATTCTCTTCGGAATCCTCTTCCAGCGCGCCTGGTTGCAGGTCCTCGTATACGTACTCCTTTCCTGCTTGTTCCTTCGACATTGATGACACGGAGAATGCAGGCAGGGTGTTCTGGTATCGGGATCCAATGAGGGGCGCTTCCTCCTCGACGATGGCTCCGGGGTTGTTGAGCTCCTTTTCTCTGCCGAATCCCAGCGGCAGCAGTGGAAGATTGGTCGAAAAAAATACTCCTTTTAATCTGTATAGTTCTCTCTATACGTGCATTTGCCGTATAATCACTTTATTTTTTGGTTCGTGCAGGGATGTATGTAATGGTTGTCGGGCCATACGTCGCAGCTCAATGCGACGGCATTTTCACCATCAAGGTAACTAGTTTACTGATAAAAAGTGTTCTACGGCTATGTTTCTACTTGAAATCATTAGGATGAAAACTTTCGTTAGTGCACTTTCATGACAACATACTGATAGTTTTAATGATAGGATAACGAGGCATATAAGCTTTTTGCTATGCTATTAGGGGAGAGTTACGGTAAACACACAATTTCTACACTGTTGACTCTAGTTTTGACTTGCATATGTGATAAATTACTATGAAGAGGAAAAGAAAATGAACTGAAACAAAGCAGATTTTTTTTATTCTATCACTACTAGCAACTCTTCTTCATCCTCTTGATTTCAGTTTGCTAAAGCAATATATGTTTAAAATTGATGCTGAAATCATGCAACAGTGGCAAGCATTGCTTTGAAGTACATGCTTTCAAGGGTTTCATTTTATAAAGGACTTGATGAATGACAAATCCAGCACAGCTTTGTTATAAAGTAAAAGCTCCGTAAGATGTTTCTCTTCATCAAAGACTAGCGAAATTTAGACTACTTTAGACAATTGTACTTTGATTTTCTTAGATTGGTTAGTATCGATGGAATCAAAATATCTCTATATTGGTATGATATTGTCCACTTTAGGTCTAAACACTCATGATTTTTGTTTTTGAGCTCAATCCAAAAGGTCTCATACCAATGGAAATATCTTCTATTTTATAAATTTATGATTTTTTCTATGTATTTTCAATGTGAGATTTTGATTGTATCCCAACAATCCTCCTCTCAAACAAAGGACCACTAGGAGCCCCCTATTATTATCATCATGATTCAGGTCTGAACTTTTCCTATTGGGAGCCTCTCTACTATTATCCTCATGGTCCGTTTTTCCTGAGTGTTTCTACATGATTTTACATAGACCATGACTCTCTATAATGGTATGATATTGTCTACTTTGAGCCTAAACCCTCATGGTTTTTATTTTTGAGCTCAACTTAAAAGGCCTCATACTAATGGAAATATTTTCCATCTTATAAATTCATAATATTTTCCATGTATTTTCAATGTGGGATTTTGATTGTATACCAACAATATTGTGCCTTGGTTCATCCCAATTCTCAAATGTGTATAATTATAATTTGAACCATATTATTTTCTACATAATTTATCTTCTAGCCATAAAACTTGACCATGACCATATATAAAGGTATGCAAGCTCAGGACCTTCAGTATGGCAACACAAATAAAGCCTACAGTTGTTCATGTATTGTTGAAACTCTTGTTAAACTGAAATAGTTGTTGATATCTGATGCATCATTATCCCTGTAAGGTTTTTTATTATGACAGAAACTGGATGTAAATAAAAGTAAACTCTGAGGATTTTTAGCCAAGTAGTTATATACCATAAACTTTTACAACTGAATGTTGAGTATGTCATCAAAACATGTTTAATACTGTTCAGTTTATGAAAGAACTTGTGAGTTCTTTTGTTTTTGCTATTTTCTTGTCACTGTATGTAATAGTAGTCGTAGTTTTTTGTTCTGAAAATGCATCCATAGCAAAGAAACTTGCAGGTGATAGACAAAGTCTTTTGAGCTTCAACATGATGGTTCTCTTATTGTTTTAAGTTAGGTTGTTATTTTGTTTCATTCTCTGTTGGTGCTGTCAACATTTGTTTGTTTAATGACGTGAACAATTCTTGGAATTCCTGTTGCTCTTAATGCAGAGAGAATAATATACTGGGGAAACTAACTCTGAAATTTGTTGCTAGAAACTGTAGCTCAGTATTCTATGATTTTGCAGGTTCACAAGATTGTTGACCTCTCTGAACACCCAGATCGAGAAGCAATGTGGAACTTGGAAGTTATTGAGGCTCATAAATTGTTCTACCTTACATCACCTGAATGACTGCATTCATGTGCCATTCTACAATACTAAGGAGCAAAATTGTTTGTATATTTTGAAGCTATTCACTATTCACTGCTTCCCAAAATCTATGATGAGGGAGGAAAGTAAATCCTTTCATTGTTGTAATCTTCAGCTCATTAAGGAATGTTCAAACTAAGTGCTCTCATTGTAATCTTCAGCTCATTAAGGAATGTTCTCTGATGTACTGAGATTTGGGAACCAAATATTTGTACAAGACGATAGTCTTTGCTATCTTTTTTTTCCCCATATAAAAGTTATCAGAAACTTTGAACTTTTAAGTAAACTAGATTATTCATATGTAAGATCAGCTCAGCAATTTTCTTACTCGCTGCAATGATGTAACTGTGTTAAAGTGTTATATTGTTTTCATGAAGAACCATGGAGCATATGACGCCTTCATGAAATATGCGTGGTGATGACAAGTGAGTGCCTCGTAGTTAAAGCGCCGTGGTGGTAGTTTGTTGCTAATAATTGGAGCTTTGGTAGCAGGAATGATGTTTGATGTAATCTAATCCCAGTTTTGGTTTGCATCTTCTCCTTATTAGCTGACTTTTGATGCATCTGTGCATTATTATTTATGTACATTTTAGCTTTAGATGCATATGCAGGTGATTGATGATCCCTTCTTTGTTTGGCCTTAGTACTTCGATACTGAATGGTCATTTCCCTGGGTAACTTAAATACTATCATTCTCTAATATACTAAAACAATGAGTCATGGTTAAGATTGATGCTCATAAGATTTTTAACATTATTTTATGCTGGCCGCTAGAGTATAGTGTACCTCTCATTCATTTTATCCAATTATGGGATTCTCATTTGTGGTTAATTGTTGTCTTTGATTTGATATGGTATGTAAAACTACAACTTAACTAGACCCTGCTTAAAGTGTCCATTATGTTTTCATTTAGGGTTGAGTAAATTCGTATCTGTGGAATATTATTTTTAATTAATACTTTTCGGTGCTCTCTACCTAACCTCAATATGTTGTTTTCGATGTTAATCTTCAGAGCCTGTTGGTCAGTGATGGTGTGAAGCTTTTGGATGGTCAAAACAAAAGCTCACTCTGGTCCAGGTCAGGTCACTTGCTTAACCCCAAAATTCCTTCCTAGTTCAGGAGCTAACCTGTTGTATGTTCTTGTATCTGCTTGTTATTCTCTTTAGGCTGTTGATAGTTAACTGGTAACTTGCAGAGCATCTAGTTGTTCTCTCTCATTTTTCCTGGAAATTTGAGCTGATACGTCTGTTTTAAATGCAATTTATGATAAGTCATTTGACAAGACATTAAGAAAACCAAGATGCTTTGAAATTCTCTATTTGTATTGCCTACTGTCCATCTGACGTGGCTCCAGCATGATCTGTTGCCTTTTTTATGAAAAGAAAACAAAACAAAATTTGAACTTGTTTTGTCACTAAATTTGGATCATTAATGTTTAAATATTCAATTATTTGTCTTACTGCAACTTAATTGGTCGCAGATAAGTTTTTCTATGTTATCTACACTGCAATCTCATCGACAGCAAATTGTTATTGCCGAAATAATTATCAAGAACAAACGTAAAGATAACTCTTTGTTCAAACAATACCATTCAGAACTGAAATGCTATACCAACTAATCAACATTTAGGTTCAAAGAAACTTTTGGCAAAGTTGTGCAGTTTTATGCCCTTTCATTCTTCTATTAGTGGGTGATAGAAGAAACGAGATAATGATAATTTTATAGAAAATAAGTTTGTATTTGTAGTGAAGAAATAGAAATGGTATTGAAAACACAAACTTTCTCAATGTGTAGCATGCAGCATACAATGTCAGTGCTTCAATATCAGTTTTTTTGTTTGATACTTACTATCCCATTTGTTTGATGCAAAATAGTCTGTTAATGTACTTGAAAATTTATTTTATAGAGAAAGTCAATTATTTTCTTGTATTTGAATGTGCTACAAGGAAAAATATTCTTTCTTTCTATTTCTTCCTTTTCCTTTTTTTAAACTTCTGCCTACTCTACTTGGAAGCATAGTTAGAGGTGGGGATGGTTTTCGTAGAGGTGAAGGCATCAATAGTGATGGGGTTGATCACCCCTTCGTTTGTGTTCGCTCGCGGAGGGTGCTGACATTGGAGGCGGAGATGATGCTAGCGTCGGTGGCGGTGGGGATGTCTCGAGAAGCAAATGGATAGATAAAACCAACTTTTGCTCGTCTTGCAAAGAAATTGTCCTCAGTTATATGATATCAAACACTATAAGAAAAATATTTCACGTGATACAAACACAATCTCAGTCTTTGTTTTCATTGCTTTGTTTTTGGTTCATCAACAGTCAACTTTTAACTATCAGTTTCTTTCTTTGACGCTTAGTTTGTTTCATTATTGTCGTAATCTTCCAGTGCTAAATGCTTTCTGGCTAGCTGTGATGGATCTTCAACTAGATGCTAACTAGTGGTCATGCCAATTAACTATTGTAATGCTGCTGCCAAGACAAAACAATTTTGGTCGCATCTTCCTTTTCATTCAAATCTGTCATTGCCAGCTAATGAAGAATATTTTTAATTTCAGTTGCTAGCAGACAAGGACCTCACTTGATGTTCACCCTGTGCCATCCAAACGAGAAACTCCGACAAAGCAATTTGTTGGATATGCTGTCCAGTTAGTGCTGCGTGAGAGGTAATCTATCTGCTATACCTGATTCCTACTTTAAAATCAGATATGATAACTACTGTGCCGCATACAAAGAAATATAATTTAATTTTAGTTGTGAGTGCATTGGCCAAGTCAGTTTTTGTAATTGGTTTTCAACTAGTTTGGGAGGTGGATGGTCTTTCCCTCTGGTCTGTAAATTTAAAAGTGCAAGCGGCTCTTGACACAGCAATCCAGCTGTCTCAGTAGTTTGAGCACTGTGGGCGTAGAGTGCCCTATATGAGAGTCGAATCCTGATGCGTGAGTAATCCACTAGGGGCAAGTTTAAGTACATGAACAAAAGATGAAAATATTAAGGTGGATCTGCAAACATACAAAGATAGACAAGATAAAAGTCAGGGTCATATTTATTGAGGAAAAATTTTAAAAGATATATTTAAGATGGTACGGATATGTACTTAGATGGTTAATAAATATTTTAATTAGGTAATATGAAATTATGACAAATATAAACATCAAACAAGGAATAAAAAGATAAAAAAGACTTTATTAGAAAAGATAAATAAGATATAATTTATTTAAATATAGATTATAATTTAGTAAAAGATAGAGTCTAATAGTATATAGATGGTTGTTGATGTCGTCTAATATACTGTGTCATTGTTTTCAAGTGAAAGGCAAGAGTTATACTATTGTCATTGCATCTTTAAGCATCGAAAAGGTTTATTGATTAGTTTTTTGGCAGCTTTCTGATTGAGCCAAATGATTCAATATTTGTTCTACGTGTTCATCTTACCAAAAGGAGAGAAGTTGATGACTCGAATGCAGTACAAGCTTGATTGCAACAAACTGAAAGGCTGTTCAGAATTGTGCTCATCAGGTCAGCATTGCAACTTGAATTAGAGTGGTCGATGTCGATGCTTTGTAAGAACTACTAAACCAAAAAGTAATTTGAAAGGATTGTTGTCGAACAGGATGAGGCTGAGTGTTTAGCTTTGCTGATGGTTGAAGCACGAAAGAGTGTAAAGCATCCATTGATCAGATGAGTAGAGATATTAAAGGTGGATTAAAGTGTTTCAAGTGTTTTAATGTTTGAAGCAACAACACATTGCTGGTGGCATTTGCCCACATGCCTCATCCCTGCAGCATCAGGTGCCGCCTAGTCGCGTGCCCATGGCTAGACCGCCGCGAATTTGTGGCTGCCTATCGAGAGCTCACCACTGACTAACTTGCCAAGTTGTTGTTTCTTTCTTTGTAACTTGCCAAGCTTTGGTAGGGATGACTTCCTATTGATTTTTAAATGTGCATAAGTTATAGAGAAAAATTGTTTGGTTTTTTTACTTTTAGAGTTGTTTAAAATAGATGAAAAAGAAAAAAAATTAGTGATGAAAATATTTTAAAAATAATAAAAATTAAGAAGTGTTGAGTTAGTTTGATAATTTAATGATGTATTAAATTAATCCGGATTTGTTTTAAACGATACAGAGTGCAATTTTGTTTTCTTATCGTATAAACGAACACAATGTGTACTAATTGTATCAAATTTAAGCATAAATTAATTTGAAAATCCACGTAGGAATCAGATGACTCGGATGCCATTTCAAAGATATTGTGACATCGAATCATATCTTCATTAAAAACAAAGGAGGAAATGACGGAAATTTGATGCTTTGATTTATAAAAGTTCATTATTTTCTCTCCTTTTTTCTATCTTTATGATTATTTTAATTTTTAAATATATTATTTAATGATAAATACTTTTGGGCTTTTAGTGATTTTTTTTTCAGACAAAAATAATGTGGATATTTATTAAAATGTGAGCCCATAATTTTTATATATCAAAAGGTATTTTATTTTATTTTTTAATATCTTTATAATGAATAAAGATTTATGATAAAATAAATCAAGTTACACCATAAAAAAAATAATACAAAGTGGGTAAAACTGTCAGACAGGTCAGTTAGTGATTATGTGGATTAACTTACTAAAAAATTATGTGACAGCATGGGTCGATCCGTCAACTTAATGGGTTAAAAAAATTTTCAATTCAATCAAGGTTGATTACGGATTAGATAGGTTAACTTAGGAGTTTATAAATATAAAAAATATTAAAATTTTTTAAATTTGAGTTACAAATTAGACGGACTAGTTCACTCACGAGTCTATTGAATTTTCTAATTTTTTTACTTTTTTTTTTCTTTTCAATCTATGGGTCAATCCGAGCCCTCCACGAGTTGACTCATAACTTGCATAGATTGACTAGTACTCCATTTAGACTCGTTAAATGATTCAATTTATTTAAATTATTTGATGGAATGATTCCAATCCAATCTAAATTAATGATTCTAAATGTGGGTCACAAAATGATTAATTTATAATAAATTTTTTTGTTAGGAGGGGAGGGAAGAAACAAAATGCAATTTAATTTCAATTATATTTAAATCAATATAATTAAAAATAAATAAATTATGACTGAAAGGTAGATTCTCGAGAATCTTTTGGGAGGGGGCGTGGTAGGTGGTGGCCAGAGTCTCAGATTTGGAATCTATAACCGTGTGCAGTAATGATTAATTTTAAATTATAGAATTTAAATGGATCTATTCGAAAAAACAAAAATTATATAAAGCCAATTGTCTAAAAAGTCCCCCATTTTTCAAATTTTACGTCGCCTAATTTTATTCAATTTACCCCCAAATTATTTTATTCAATTTACCCCCAAATTATTAGGATAATTAGAAAAAGGTCTCTGTACCGTCAACGTCAAATATCGGCATGTCATGTGAGAATGCAAACAAAGTTGTCAGGACAATGATCTGGAACAATATCAGCCGAGAGTTTATTATTATTATTTTCTCTTTTTTTTTAAAAAAATATATTTAATTTTAAGAGAAATTTCCATTTTGCCGCATAAACTTTCATGATTTCTCAAAATGCTGATAATCCAAGTGACTTGAGAATCATGATTCTGATAGAGTTTTGATTCCCTTGTCAAATACTCCTACTAAGATTTATTCTTTTACATGTCTTTAAAAGATTCTACTTATATTGACACTTATCATAAAGATAGACCGGATAATATTGTCTTCCCCTAAGTTGATTTCGATCTTGATCGGCATAGATAGTCTTTAGTGTTGGAGCACTTTGATGGAGGGTAAAGTTGGGATTCAAAAATTAAAAGGGATGCTTTAGAAACTTTAGAATGCGAATAAAATTTTGCAATTCAACCTTTCCAAATATCATAGCATCATATTAAATTGACTATTAGCTTTTAAAATCTAGCACATTTTAAATAATTAATCCATTGCATCGTGTCACCTTCTTGTTAGATCATATATTGATTTAATAATTATTAGTGATAAGAAGTAAGATGCTTTTCCCTGAGGGATCGAAATCCACGCAATGTACGTATGATGTATTCGAACAACTAATGATGTTGGGATGTGAGTTATCTCACTTTTTAAATTTATTTAGTGGTTGAAATGTGGTAAGAGATGGATACTTATGCAAAAATAAATACAATATTGATTTAATAATTTTAAATGTTAAAAATTAAATTGATAAAAAAAACTCACATATGAAACGTGGCTCATTATAAAATAGAAAGGTGTATCAAAATGACATGTGAAACAATGTAAAAAAAAATACTACTTTATATATTAACAAATAATGGAAAATTTTTCATAAGGATAAACTCGTTCTAAAAGTTCATGATATATATAATAATTAAACTATAAAAAAGTGTTTCTACTATAAAATAAATTAATGGATGAGTCAAAAATGTGTCATTCCATCTTCTTCCCTATCATTTTTTAGTGAAACAGATGTTCATAATTGAGCTTGGACCATTAGAAGAGAACTAGACACATATGTGGAAGGAAATCTTATCAAATAGATATTTGATAATATTTGTGTTCCATAATAAAGTAATGATATGAGCATTGAAAGAGATGGAAGTGGCGAAAATAAAAATATATTTTATTTTAAAAAATCAAAGACATTTAATATTTTAAATAATATCCTTGTCTAATGTTGTCATAGTTAATGGCTTAGGCTAAAATTTTGCTCTAATTAGAACAACTTTGATAAAATTGCTCTAAGTAATTTTGTTCAACTATTTTGTTATAAGAGTTTTGGCCAACTTCATAGCATTTTAGACTAAGTGAAGATTATACCTTCTAGTTTGATCCTACTCTTGTATGTTAGAGGACCCTCCCATTCACCATCCAAGATATTGTAGACTATTTTTTGTAATGACAATAGTTATCGTATATAATCTCATAATTAATATAACATCTATGAATATAATTACACTATTCTTGTTGTTTGTCTCCTTACGAGTAACTTTGACTTATTCCCTCCAAATCATATTAATTAGTCCTCGTTACTTCAAACATGCACAACTAAATATTAAGGATGAAAAACGGTTGATTGATTAAAGCATCTGCCTAACCCTAACCCTAACCCTATTACTTCGTATAGCGGCTGGGGTTTGCTTAATACTACCCCTCTCGCCACCATGCTTTGCCTTCCTTATTGAAGAAACTATATATGTTTCCCCATGCTTTGGTAATCAACAATATTGTTAAGTGTGATTGAATTATGATATCAATGTAAGCATGATATCATGTCAATTTCTTGTTAGATCAAACGTCGATTCAATAATTTCAAGCGTTAAAATTTAAATTGATAAAAAAAAAACTCACATATAAAACGTGGCTCGTTATAAAATACAAAGATATATCTAAATGACATGTGAAAAAAATGTAAAAAAAATACTACTTATTAAAAATAATGTATTTTTTCAATAAGGATAAATTTGTTCTAAATGTTCAAATAAATTAATGAGTCATCTTTCCATCTTCTACACTATCTTTTTTAGTGATGCTATTAGGATGCTAGGCATATGGGTTGACCACTGCGTGCGCTTCCCGATTTATTCTGGTGGTCGATGGAAAACTTCCGTGGGACCGGGCCGATCACCCCCAGGGATTGAGTCAATGTAATTGACTGGGATTTATCATTTTTTTAGTGATGCTGTTAATTATTTATCACGAGAATAATATGCAAATTCAATTTGATTAAAAACATCTTCATAATTGAGAAATTGACACATTTGTAAAAGGAAATCTTAAAAATAAAAAAAATTTGAAAGAAATGGAAGTTGCATTATTATGGGCAAAAATTAAATCTGTTTTAGTAATTTTGAATATATTAAAATAATTTTGATCAAAACTACTATAACAACATTAAAATAAAAATATTTAAAAAAAATGGAATTATAATAACAATAAGAGGTGCTTATTTATTTATTTATTTATTTATTTATTTATTATTATTATTATTATTATTATTATTATTATTATTATTATTATTATTATTATTACCCTAAGCCTTTTATTTAAGATATAAGTCTCTTAGGTGTAATAGCGTGAGCAACTTCATAGCTTCTTACGAAGATCTTACCTTCAAATTTGATCCTACTCTTCTATATATGTTAGAGTAATCTCCGACTCACAATCCAAGATATTGTAGGCTATCTTATAATAACAACCATCCAAGAGTGGATAATATCATAATTATAGCACCGAATATGAATGATATAGTACGATCTATTATTAATATCATAATTATAGCACCGAATATGAATGATATAGTACGATCTATTATTAAAGTGTTGATGCAATCAATCTCAGATTAAGATTGATTAAGTTGACCAAACTCAATTTAATTCGAGTTGAGTTTTGATGTTTGATCAATATATTAGTTAGGTGTCAAATACGTTTAGGTTGACTAGATACCTGACGATGGAAAGTCTAAGTGAGTCATGGAGGATTAGTTAATTGGCACGAGATGGGAAGTCCAAGTGGATCATCGAGGATCAAATACTTAGCACGAGATGGAAAGTCTAAGTGGGTAAAGATTGATCGAACACTTGGTGATTTGAAGTTCTGGCAGGTTAAGATTGATCGGAAGCTAGACAATATCAAAGTCCTGGTAGGTTGAGATCAATCAGATACTAGGCAATGAAGAAGTCCCGGTAGGTCAAGGTTGACCGGATGCCAAGCAACGATGAAGTCCTGATAGATTAAGGTTGACCATATGCTAGGCAACGAGACATCTTGACAAATAAAGGATGACTGAATGTAATGCAAAGGAAGTCGGAAATGACATGGTAAAATTTTGAAGGTCATAACTTTTGATTCGGATATTAAAATGGAACGATCTTTGGTGTGAAATGAAGTTTGTTCAGAGATGTATCTTGTTACTTAAATTGATTCGATTGATTATGTGTATCAGTCGATTGATTTGAATCAGAACTGAATAGAAGCAAATCAATTTGACTAATCAAGATAATTAATTAGTCGACTGATAAGGGTAATCAATCAACGTGTGCTATTTCAGAAGTGTACAAAAATGAATCGATTTAACTGATTGACAAATCAATTCGATTGATATTTGAAAAATCCATAAAATCAGATAACTTTTAGAAGGTTCAGAAGCCATTATTTGGTCGTTGATCAAATCAGTCGACTGGTAGAGGATATCAATCGATTGATAGGTGAAAATTAACCTTATTAGCAACTATATAAGTAGAGTTTCACTTGAAGGAAGGGGCCAGTTCTTGGGAGTTTGAGGACGAAGCGTTGTTGCATATCCAGACCAACAAGAAGTATTCCAAATAACAAGAAAGCATCCAAAGCAAGATCACATTTATAAAGATATTTTTTACTTTCATTTGTATTTGTATTCTTATTTCTTATTGTATTATTGTGTTCTTGTAAGAACAAGTTTTTAAGAGGCTTCTCCGCCTCTGAAAGGTATCCGAAAAGGAGGAGTTCATAGTGGAGGTAGATAGCGTGGAGTAGACCCTTAGATTAGTCACTTTAAGGAGGCGAATACTAAGTAAAATCTCAGAGTTGTGCATGTGGAGTCACATTTGAATCAAAAATTCTATTGTGCACTCAAACGATAAGCATAAGATTAAGACGAGAAGCGATTGAAGCTATTCATCCCCTCTAGCTTGCACGGGTTCTAAACAAGTGGTATCAGAGTTAGGCTACTCCTCATCGGACTAGCCGCCGAAAAGAGTATAAAGCTAGAGGAAAAAGAAAAAGATGTGAGTTTGAACTCTTTGATAGCAATAAGTCATCCGATTGACTGTTGGAAGAAGTCAATATTAAATGGAGTTTGAATTTTGGAATGGATCCCCAAGATGAATTTGGATACAACATCTGAGTACCTTCACCATTTAAATTGGGAGATTTTGATCATTGAAAATTAAAAATTGAGTATTTCTTGAAGATGGATATAGAACAATGATTTATTCTAACGGAAGGATTTGAAGCCCTAATGGATAGCGAAGAAAAACTCCTTAAGAAAAAGAAATGGGCCAAGGAACAATTTCAAAAATTGGAGACAAATAACAAGGTAACCAAAATGTTAGTTGATTTGATTTCTAATGATATATTGTGCAAGATAGGTCAATATCGAGATGTAAAGGAGCTCTAGAGTAAGTTGACCAAGCTTTATAAAGTTCCAACCTCAATGCAAAGTGAAGATGAATTCAAAGAGGAAGACTCATTGGAATAAAAAATTAAAGATTTTGAAATTGAGATGTGCTCAACATCCAATGAGGATGATATCGAAGAAACTCCTATATCAAGGATTGAGGAGGAGGGTAGAATATTGGCATCGGAACAAGATGAATCATCAACATCTGAAGTCAATAAGGAAGATCATGCCACCTTAATAAGTCAAGAGAGCTCTAATTATGAAGGCATATCAATTTTAATTTATAAAGATAAAATCATATCATATATTTTGAGTGTAGGAAAAAAGGACACTAGCTATAAGAATAAGTGCTCATAATTAATCAAGAAGAATGTTCAAATGACATCTAAGATAAAGGAGAAGCCAAAGAAATTGAACCCTTGGTGCAAAAAGGCAAAGAGCACATTGTGTGCTTCACATGCAACCAAAGAAGACATTACCAAAATCAATGTCCAAAGGGGAGACATCAAAACAAGAACAAAGGAGGGAGCTCAAACCTAGGGGGAGCTCTTAAAATAACGTCTAAGATATTATTTCATAATGCAATTGCCTTATATCATGATGAGCATATTAGAAATAGATTTTATCATCTTGGTGCTAATTATCATGAAAATAGGAAGCATGAGAATTCTAAGGACAACTTTAGATCATATCATATTAAAACAACTCCATCTAAGGATAGAAATGATCTAAGCAAAAATTCTAAGAAGATTAAATATATACCTAGAACAAGAAATATCAAAGGAAATCATGAAAAGTTAAGAATTAATAATTTAGAGAAAGAAAATTAAGTCTTGAGATCAAGACTTGATAAATTGAAAATGACCCTAGAGAAAATGACAAACAAGATTAAAGGGTCTAAAAAGAAAAACATAGATTTAGGCAAGCAAGAACTATTTAAAGGCAATAAAGATTTGGGATACAACCCTAAATCTAAGGAGAACACGTCCTTATGCCATAGAGTTCCATATAGCTATGGAACTAACCCTAAGTCTAGTAGTCAAGTCAAGATTACAAGGGAGGTTATCCCTAGTGTTAACCTTGTGGAGATTAACATGACTAAAACTTCTAAGAAGTCTAGGAGAGTCATTAGGAAGGTATATAGGGAAGTTATCCCTAGTGTTAATCTTGAGCAGATTAGCATAACTAAGACTTCTAAGAAGTCTAGAAGAGTCATTAGGAAGGTATCTAGGGAAGTTATCCCTAGTGAGTACCTAGTGCACCTAAGGAACTCTAATGGGTATTGGGTTTTTAAAAGTGTGATCTCTTCACACTAAATGGGTATAGGATATGCCAACCTTAATTGGAAGGGTAGTTAATCCAATCATAGTGAAGTTGATATTTTAGGGTATTTTCAAGATATTATGATATCTTGAGAATGAAATTTTATTTTTGAAATCCTATAGTGTGCCAATAAAAAGTGAAGTCTTGAGATTGATTAAAATTGACACAAATAGAATAGAATCATAAAGTATGTTTAATATAAATTTTTGACACAATTTGAGAGAGATAGAGCTGCTTATTTTAAATTCCATATTTGATGTAATGATTAGACAATGACGTTAAAATTTCAAATCTAGGTATTTTTACTCTATTATAGTTATCATGCTTGTGTCCTCTGTCACATATCATGACATCATTGCATACATTTAGCTTGTCATGATCATATGAATTGTTATAGTCATGTCATAACATATATGAATCATTTAAGTTATGATAGTTTTTTCTTTGAAGTTATGCATTTGATGTATGTTATGCTCATTTACATGCATTATTTCAATCAATTGTAATTAAAGATATAAATGATATTATTTGATATTCTAGGTAGGATAATCAAATTTAGAATGCCTAGATAGAAATGCATGATCCTTTAATTTTTGGGGAAAATGAATTTTACATCTCACAAGAAAATAAGATTAGCTTATATGTGTATTGAGACATATTAGACACAAGTGAGATGTTAGAATGATAAACTAAATTTAAGATGCAATTTGATGCATTAAATGAGCTTTAGTTTCGTCAAAGCAACTTGATTTTGTGTTGGCCAATCATGGGGAAAGCTAATGTGCAAGTCATGTGCATTTAATCCATATATCATAGTTGAAAATTGATTTGAAAATGATTTCAAAAGTATTTTAAAAAATCTTGGTGAAGTTGTTTTGTTGATAGGAATCATCATTGATCAAATTGATACAAAGTTAGAGTGAATTGAAGTTTTCAATAGTTTGTAACTTTGTATCATTCTTTGAAAATAAGATATATTTTCTTAAAAAAACTATTTCCCCCTGATATTATTTGACACAAGTAATATATGTATGAAATTTTATGATTTTTTTTTAAATTATAGAATTACTTATGTATTTTTGAAATTTGATTTGAAAATTGAAAGTGTAGTTTTTTGTATCAATCAACTATTATCAGTAACCAGTTGATTGATATTTATATTTTTCACTAAAATGGATTTGTTTAAGATGCTTAACTCAGTTCAAGTAATTTAACTATCCCTAACCATGTGAGATGCTTGGATAAACATCTAAAGGGATTTTCTTGATGAAAATAAGAAAGAGATGTTAAAAAGAGAAAGATGAGGATTTGAGTAGGAGGTTTAAATTCAAGGTTAAATTTTTAACCTCATGACTTAGACTTTGAGATTTTCTAAAAGTTTAGGAACTCCAAAAATATTGTTGGTGCAATGATAGAGGTTGAAGTATACTTTGAGAGGGAGGTCCACCTTAAAGGCATGAATGGGATATAAAAGATGAGAATGTATAAATTTGAGGATAAGTGAATAAATGAAAGATTTTGTACTTTAGGTTGAGCATTTGTTGAAATGGAAGGTAGGTAATTTTCATTTGAGAGAATTGAATTGGATAAGATGAATGGATCTTGAAAAGAGATTTTTGATGTGTGCCAAAGAGGGAGAATGTAGGGTTTAAGTTACGAAACTCACATTCATGCTTTGGCATGAGAAGAAGGATGATGAAAGAGGTTAGGCTAATGAGTTAGCGTAACTTAAACATATTGTCAAATATCAAAAAGGGAGAGATTGTTGGTGCAACCAATCTCAGGTCAAGGTCGACCAAGTTGACCAAGCTCGGTTTGACTCGAGTTGAATTTTGATGTTTGATCAATATGTTGGTTAGGTGTCAAGTAAGTCAAGGTTGATTGGATACTTAACAGTGGAAAATCCAAGTAGGTCATGGAGGATCAGACACTTGGCAAATGGGAAGTCCAAGTGGGTCATGAAGAACCAAGCACTTGGCACGAGATAGAGAGTTCAAGTGGATCAATGTTGACTGAACACTTGGTGATTTAAAGTCCTGACAAGTTAAGATTGATCGGATATTAGGCAATAGCGAAATCCTGATAGGTTGAGGTCAACCAGATACTAGACAACGAGGAAGTCCCGACAGGTCAAGGTTGATCAGATGTCAGACAACAATGAAGTCCTGACAGATCAAGGTTAACCAAATGTTAGACAACGAAATATCTTGACAGGTCAAGAATGACCAGATGTCATGCAAAGGAAGTCAGAAACAATATAGTAAATTTTTGAAGGTTATAACTTTTGACTCGGATATCAGAATGAGACAATCTTTGATGAGAAACGAAGTTTGTTCAATGATATATCTTGTTACTCAAATTGATTCAATTGATTATGTATATCAATCGATTGATTTAAATCAGAATCAAACAGAAACAAATCAATTCGATTGATTAGGATAATTAGTCAACTGATAAGGGTAATCAGTCGATTGGTGCTATTTCAGAAGCATAAAGAAATGAATCGATTCGATTGATATTTGAAAAATCAACAAAATCAGATAAATTTCAGAAGGTTCAGAAGCTATTATTTGGTCGTTGACCAAATCAATCGACTAGTAGAGGATATCAGTCGACTAATAGATGAAAATTAATCCTAATAACAACTCTATAAGTAGAGTTTTGCTTGAAAGAGAAGAGGCCAGTTCTTAAGAGTTTAAGGATTAAGTACTACTGTATTTCCATACCAACAAGAGGCTATTCCAAGCAACAAGAAAGTATTCAAAGAAAGATCTCATTTATAAATATATTTTTGCTTTCATTTGTATTTGTATTTATATTTGTATTTCTTATTGTATTATTATGTTCTTGTATGAACAAGCTTATGAGAGGCTTATCTGCCTTTGGAAGGTATTTGAAAATATGAAGCACTAGGATTAGGCATATGCCTTCATCAATCATACATTTTCATCCTTAATATCGGGTTGTGCATGATTAGATGAGGATTGAATGTGATTTGAAATGAATGAGTCAAAGTTATTCCTATGGAGACAAACAACATAGGTGTTTTATGTTAAGACTCGTGCGAGCTAGAGAGGGGGGGGGGGCGGGGTGAATAACTCTG
>JAOBBC010000064.1:2913711-2934853 GCA_025388495.1 Curcuma longa
TGACGTGACGAAGTCCTGGCCATGAACTTTCTTGATAAACTCATGTTAATTGTAGCTTATTTAGAACTATCATGTTTCATCCCCAAACAAGTTTTACTATCAAGACTTATCATGTTTTGTTTAAGTTCTCTACGGTATACGAATCTATGCTCGCTATAATGTTTTAATTTCCGCTGCTTAGTGTAGATTTTCGTATATAGTAGTAGAACCAATGAATGAATGCACAAACTGTAGCGTCCGTCTATGCTCTTGTAAGGACGGGCGTTACACATAACACCCGATCAACAACCATGAATAGACCCACAGAACCAATAAATCCTCCTCAATCCTCACGAACAGAACCTCACTGCAACCCACAACACAGAACCACTCTAATCTCACCGAACCCACAGCCAAGAAGTTCTTGATCAACACCCAAACAATCACAACAAACCCTAATTCCAATAGAACAACAACCCGATCAATCCAACAGAACCAATAACCAAAATAGAACCATACAAATTACATCCCAATTTTTTCAAGACTCAACAGTAACCAGCATCCTATCAAACTCGAAATCTCACAAGAACCTTACGAATAGAACCTTACAGAATCCACAACCATCACACAACCAAACAGAACCAGAAATCATCGAAACCTAGAAGCAAAACAACCTCTAACTAAATTTTGAATTTAACACACAGGAATAACCGGCTTACCTTTGTTGCCCAAATCAAAATTTTGATTCCTCTTTTGCTGCCAGAAGGCTTCTCGCGAAGGAGGAAGTGGTAGCGAACTTTACTTCTCAGGCAGACGACTTGAGGGAGAAGGAGGCAACGCTGCGGATCTCTACTCACAGCTAGGGGATGATGGCAGCAGCGTGTCTTCGAGCAGCGAAGGAAGGGCAAGCTCGCGGCCGGCGAAAGGACGCTGCGGAGCAGGGAGCGCATGGCGGCGGCGAATGCACGGGTCGGGCAAACATTTATCGCCCGATTCTCGTCTAGGGTTTGCTCCACCTTCTCCACGCGGCAGGATGAGGAAGGTGGTGGCAGGCTGCCCTCCTTTAAATCATGTGAGGGTTGCGATTTCTTCACCGGTGGACGTGGGCGTCGGTGTTGCGGGTCGCGCGGAGAAGTAGGCGGGCGACGGAGGAATCACGATTATGCGATTTGAGAAATGATTTAAAATCATGATTTTTGGGATTTGGCTGAACCGGACCACATGCGAAACGAACCAAGCCAAACCAAAATCTAGGGTTTACATTAGCAAATCAGGTTCAATCTTGATTGACTTGGTTCATTAACTAAACGATCTTCGATTTGACCCAAATCAGTTTTGTTCAATTCGTATTCGAAAGATGAATCTTCTCATCCCTTTTATTTTGTCAAAATCTCTTCCATCATAAATCAAACTAAGTTGGTTCAATTTAGTTCAAAATTAAATCATTTGGTTCACTAACCAAACGACCTCTGCTTTAAACGAAATCAATTTCGTTTATTTCATCTTCATGAGACAAGTTCTCTTCTCCCCACTAATAAGAATTTCTTGTATCTTACAGACATTCCATCAATTAGTGAACAAGAACTAGAAGAAGACAATTCTCCTCATTCATCAAGAAATTCACCAAGTTTTTCAACAAGTCCTCCAATAAGGAAAATGTGAAGTGTGCATGAACTCTTAGATTCAATCAAGCCTATTGAATATGATGATTCTATATTCTTTGCTTTCTTTGTTGGTAAAGAACAAAAAAGAATGTAGATTGCTCCATCAACAAGCATAAAGCAAGGCTTGTAGTAAAAGAATACAAACAAAAAGAAGGAGAAGATTTTATAGAGGTATTTGTTCCTGTGTCAAGACTTGATACTGTTCGATTAATGATCTCTCTTGCAGCTCAAAACAATTGGAAAATATTTTAAATGGATGTCAAATCAACATTCCTAAATGGTGTGCCTCAAGAAGAAGTCTATCTTGAACAACCTCTTGATTTTGTTAAAATGAGAGAAGAAGATAACATCTACAAGTTGAAAAAGGCTTTGTATGGGCTAAAGAAATCACCAAGGGCTTGGTATAGTTGCATCAATTATTACTTTGAGAAAAATGATTTTCTAAAATGTCCATTAGAGCACACTCTCTACACCAAATCTAATCCATATGGAGGTTTCTTTATGTTGATGATTTTATTTTTACTAGTAATGATTTGAAATGCTAGATGATTTCAAATTCTCAATGAAGAATGAATTTGAGATGATTGATTTGGGAGAGTCACACCATTTTCTTATAATTAAATTTCTATGATCCAAGTATGGAATTTTCATTACTCAAGAGAGTTATGCAAAAAAAATTTGAAAAAAATCAGAATGGAGAATGCAAAATCCTATTTCAACTCCTTGTGTTGTAGGATTAAAGTTGAGCAAGCATGATGAATGAAAATTGGTTAATCCAACTATATTTCAAAGTTTAGTTAGAAACTTAATGTATTTGACTGCTACAAGGCCAGATATTACATATGCTATAGATTTGGTGAGCAAGTTTATGGAGAAACCATTCTCTAATCATTAGGAGATGGCAAAAAGGATCCTTAGATATGTGAAAAAAAAACTCTTGATTATGGCATCTTCTATCAAGCAAGTGTACCAATTAATCTTGTTGTTTATACTAATAGTGACTTGACAAGAAGTATCGATGATAGCAAAAGCACCTCAGGTTATGTTTTTGATCTTGGAAGTGGAGCTATAACATGTGTTCAAAAAAGTAGTCTACTATTGCACTCTCTACTATAGAAGCAGAATACATTGTTGTTTCTTTTACAAGATATCATTTACTTTGGTTGTGTGGAATTTTAGAGAATCTCAAGCATGATCAAGAAGGTCCAACAACCTTATTTTGTGATAACAGCTTAATAATTTCAATTTCAAAGGATTCAGTTCTTCATGGGAAAAAAAGCATACTCGAATTCGTTATTATTTCTTAAGGGAGCTTGTGAATGAAGATATTATTCATGTTGAATATTTCAGGACGAATGAATAAAAGACTGATATCTTCACTAAACCACTTGGAGGGCCTATTTTTAAAAAAATTACAACAAGCTTAGAAATGAAGATCAAGTTTGGTTTACGGGAGGCATTGTTGGAAGTCTAAACCAAATTGCATTCTTAGAAGCCTAAATCAAATTGTATTGTTGGAACTCAAAACAAAATTGATTTAGTTTTCATCAAGTCAAGTTTGATTGAACTATATAGTAGACAATTAAGTTATCATAATAAATTAAATTGCCAAGTACATGCATTTGATTAGAAAACTATAATAGTGTATTTAATATAGGAAGAACCAAATTATTTTTTGGACTTCCTTTGTCATGCTATAAGCCAAGTTGTGGCATGTAAAAATATATTGAGAGAAAAAGTTAAATTGCTTCTTTAACTATATTCCTCCTCTAAATTATTACACTTCTCTTGACGTCGGACAAAATAATAATTATTTTTGAGGCAGAAGATTATAGGAAAATTATAGAAAAAATAAGCACAAGTAGTTAGAAAAACAAAGAGAAGCCGATGTCATTTCTAGGATTTTATCAAAAAAATTTTATTCAATAATAAAAAAGTATCCAAAATAGTTAAACATACGTATAAATAGATCTTAAAAAAATTCTAGCTTGAAAAGTCAAAAATACTATAATTTAAAATCATAAAAATAAAAAATTATTATAAATAGTAAAAAATATGTTCGGAGCCTCTAAAAAAGTGCTGATGTTTGATGGATTCAAAAGTGGGTCAGATGGTAAAATCTGTACCAAATAAAGGTATTTGAAGGAAATTCAATTAGGAACCAACCGCCGACCGCGTCTTGTTCTAATACCCGAGTAAAAAATTATGGACCGTTGAAGTTCGACTCCTCTTGTATATATCATCCCTACATCACCTCTTTTATTCCTAAATATCATATCTTCTCCCCCTTCAGATACAACTTGCAATGATCACATGGAACCTACTACCATGGCTGCGTAGCGGTGCTTCATAATCTTGAAAACTAAAGTGTAGAATGTTGCTGTGGGTCTGCTAATATTAATGCTGTCTATTATTGGTGCTTCCTGGGGCATCTTTCACCTTCGGGCTCGAACTGTACTGGCCATAAGACTCGGATTTGATTGTCATGGCTTTAAGAATCCATTGAGAAACTTGAATTCTACCTCTGCCTCCAAGTTTGAGTCTATGAGGATTGTTGGGTTGTAGCAAGGAGAAATGTTTCCTAAGCTTCTCTTCTGAGTTCTTTCTTGCTGCTGCTAGCCAAAGAATTATCTACTAGCAGTGATCAGGTGAGGATTTTATTTCACTTTATCCTTCAGTCCTTCCGTATTTTGTGTGTGTTTGGTTTTTCAACATTTTGAATTGATAATGAGAATATGATGCTCTTAAATTCAGATCTTAAGGTTGTGAGTAGACTTCGAAGTAAATCTACTACAGAACGAGTAGATTAGCTGATTTGTAAGTAGCTAACAGGCAAGATCTACCATAGTCTCTCCTTTATCAAAAAGTTATAACTTTCTTAATACAAAAAAAAATAGAGAAAAATAAGTGCCTGACAGAATGATTTATTTACACATTAACATCATTAAGAATTTGTTCATCTAAAACCAAAGGAACATATACTTTTGAGTTTGGCATTGATGAACTCTCATTATTACTTTTGAAGTCCATTGTCTTTCCTATCAACTAAGGATATCCACTATATATTTTCCTTCATCTTGTTGCTGGAGCTTCTTTGCTTCTATACTATTCTAAATCATCATAAGATCGCGGCTTTAATTGGCTAGCTAATGATCGACAGCATTACAAGGCACTGCAGTATTAGCAAGGCCAAGGGAAGCTTAGATACATGGAGCAATGTGATAAACAATACTTGAAGATGTCAATCTTAAAACAGGAAGCCACCTTCAAACAACAGGTAGCCTTCATGCCCCACTCACAAATTAAACCATGCAGCTCTTGCAGATCTCAAAATCTAAATATTCCATCCTTGTTCTGATTCAGGTGCATGAACTCCACCGTCTGTACCAAGCGCAGCAGCGGCTAATGGGAGAGATGAACACCAACAAGGAGTTCCAAAGGGATCCACATCACACGACGTTTGATCTGGAACACCCAGCAGAGAAGCAAGACAGGAATTTTATGCAAGTGGAAAGCCAAGAGAATGACTTAGAGCTGACACTTGCTACTGGAAACAGAAGACTGAAAAAGAAAGCGACAACATTATGTTCAGAATCTGGATCCAGTTTCTCTTCGTCCTCCTCAACTGTGTCAGCAACTATGAAAAATCAATCAGATGATCAATTCCGCATCTCCGAGATTGATATGAGATTCAAACTTGAAACCCACAGACAGAGTGGATTGAAGCATGATCCTTGGTTCTCTCAATGCTTAAGCTTGATCTGACATGATTGCTTTTTGGATTATGATGAAACTACACCTGCAAGAGGAGAGATGCACTTCTTGATTGGTACTTAGCCTAAGCTAACAGATGAGAACAACAAGTTTGACTATTCACTATGACATACTTCCTGATTGGCACTTAATGAAATGTACTTTTGTTTATTCCATCATGTAACAAATTCTTATATTGCAACCACTAACAAGTAAAATGATCACGTATCATGATGAAGCAGGTTCCGAAATATGCATCGGTTAGTACAAGCATGGGTTGTAGTTACCATTGACCAAAGAAGATCTGTCTGCTACTGAACTATTCCAATGTCAGATTTGGCAGGTACCAGCAGTATCTCATACAACCACAAACTGTTTCATGTACTGTTATATTTCTCCGGGAAAGGGAATTCAATTTCAAACGGGTTAAATTTTACTCCAACAATTAATGTTAAAAACATCAAAGGAATATGTTGGCATTCATCATCTTGTTCATATTTGAATTTCAGTTCCAATAAAAAAATATTGTTGAAATTTTTTAAAGTTAAATGAATCATGTATGCAATAGGTTATCATTTCAATTTATAAGATAGAGTTTAAAGAACTCTTCCAGAAATTTCAATTAAGTTACAAAATACTTTATAAAAAGTGAATCATCTTAAATTCAAGCCTCGCCTTTAAGGAAACCACAGGACGCTATACAAATATTTTGCTAGACAGCGATATTATTTGAGTTATTAGTTCTAAAATATGCTTATTAAAGAAAAATCAATAAAAACAGATGGATCATGAAAATATGATAGTGAGTCTTTGAAATTCAAAATTACACGATGACGACGACGATAACAATAATTAAATATTTATCCAACTAAATGAATCCTCATATGTTATTAATGTTGGCTCAATCATTTATTATATCTTTATTTATATTTAAAAATTTTATTTTATTTTATTTTATTATTTGTCACATTCCGAAAGAAAGCTGTCCGAAAAATTTCGACAACATCTCTCCTATAACAATTTAACTTTTCCTGAATACATATTAAGATACAGACCCACACGGCCACAACTAGTAATCCAACACATGCATGTACAAATAGCAAACCACCACACGAAATCATTAGCGTTTAACCATAACTACAACCCAACAATGTATAAACACAATCCATACAAGATAAAAATTCACATATGTAAACTCCACCACAAAAATAAATAGAAACTCCATAAATCCATGACAACCGAAATTCCAAAATAAAAATCCAAACACATGAAAGAAAGCAAATCCACAACTCCTGTTGTGAGATGGGGGCAGTCTAACAGAACTCCAAGCTTCAAGACAACATCCTTATCTACTACCTGAGGAGAAAGAAAGGAAACCCCAAGATCTGGGTGGTGAATATAAAATACTCAGTGAGTACTAGAATTAAAGTGCACAACATATACATATAAAGAATCAACAGGATATACAGTCTCCATACGATACATAATAAGCAAGGTCAATATACTACGTATAAACAACAGGTATCATACATTACGAGAATAATGCATGTCATATCACACATATGCAACAATCATATAACAACCATGTGAAATAATCATAAATGCAGTAAAAAACTACCAACAAATACATGCACATATGCAATATACATTACTGGCAACATGCATGATCATTGTTGGCTCGCCAACCCCAAACACTCACACAATGAACTGGAAAGCACGACAGGACAACTGCACATGCTCCAACAACAGACCATTACACGTGAGTGGGGAGTAGGGAAAATATCTCAAGGGAGCTATATAGCTGCCTGGTCACTGTTGCACTTAACATTCCCAGGCACCCACACAGTGTAGTGAATTTGGGCGCACAACTAGAATCACACGCTTTAACAACAGACCAACTACACCGAGGGGGAGGGACAGTATCCCAAGAGAGCTATCTAGCTAGTCCTGATCGCACCAATACAGTGCTATAATGCTCTCACTGTACCACTATCAACAATGGTCTAGTGAGAGCCAACAACAAAACATGTTATAATGCTATGATGCTCAGTTTAACAAGTAACGACTATATCTACCAAGATACACTCAACATCAAACATAATAAGTCATCACATATTATCAACAAATAACAAAACTATACTAATAGCAATTAAATTATATCAAAGTCAACAGTAAATATCAAGCAATGAATGTAATAAAGATAACAACAAGATAATTAACAACGGATAATAAATCATGCACTACAAATAAGACCTATATTGACCAAGCACAGGAGTACCCACCTGATATGACGAATCATCGAAATAAGAACCTCTCTGTATAACAGGATTTACAAATCAAGATCCTGCAATTTAAAATAAATAATACTCACTAACTACAATTATCAATTTAATTCTATCAACAATAGTTATGATACATTAAATCGTTATCAACTCCACTTAACCTATCTTAATCCAACTTACCTAACCAAAATACAATTAACACAACTCAACTAAATCCATTTAACACCACTCAACCAGATCTAAAGTTAATCTAACCCAATTACAACTAGCTTTAACCGGATTTAACCTAACCTAATCAATTAGCACAATTAAACTCATTCTCTAATTAAACACAAGTTAGTCTTATTTACAAACTTCAATCGGATCTAAATTATCCAAAAACAAAACCACTATTAGCTAGAATTATTACTTAATTTCAATCTAAACCACCAACATCAAACCAGAACTGAATCAATCCAATGGTTCTACCAATTCACAACAACAAACAAATCTTAAATTAATCCAAAACAACCAGTCTCCTTCAAAATCCAACAGCAAGCTAATCAACAGATTCACCACAAAACCAAATCCAACCGATTTAAACACCCACGAACAGATTGCCATCCTCAATAAAGCGATCCAATAGAAACCAATTAATAACATTCAGGAATTCTTAGGACACTCAACATCCCAAACACAAAGACAAAAACCCAGAAATCAACCAACAATACTGAAACAAAGGCAAAATCCACTCACTTCACAAAACAGCTAATCCACCGGCATCCACACAAATATGAACAACCCAACAGAACTGAACCAACAAATCCTAAATCCCACACGAATTCAGAAACCAACCCTAAATAATTCACAAAACCGATCAATCCTACAAAATCGCAAATCACACAAGATCATGATGACAAAATCTAACCAGCTTGTCCGTTTGCTCACCGACGAAGGAGGTGACGGGCGAACCCTGCTTCTCAAGCGGACAACTTGAGGGAGAAGGGAGGTGGCGCTGGTCGGTAGGGGACAACAACGGCGGAGGATTGCGGCAAGATGAGGAAGGCTGCGATGAATGCGCGGTCGGCGGTCATGCAGAGCGACGGCGTGGGTGTCGGTTGCTCAATCTTAGCTACAATGACGGAGGGTCGTGGAGGTCAATGGTGGCAGTGCGGCGAGTGGCTCTACTTCAGGGAGAATGGTGATAGAGGATCGCGGGAAAGGGGTGATCACGGGGAGGGGGAGGCGTGTTGCGGGCAGGGTGCCGAACAACAGTTGCGATTCCCATTTTAAAGAGGAGCTATACTAACCTAAATAGTGATCCTATTCTATTTTTCATGCCGTTGCCAAAAAACCACAATAAAAATCCAAAAATCTAATTCATGTTAAATCGGACCGAGTTCGGTTCAGATCTCTATTGTAACAAATCAGATTTATTTTGGTTCGTTTGGTTCACTAACTAAACGAACTTTGATTTGACCCAAATCAGTTTTGTTTGTTTCGTATTCACAAGAAAAAACTCCTCATCTCTTCTATTTTTCCAAAACCTCTTCCATCATGAACCAAACCAAGTTGATTCAATCTTGGTTCAAAATTGACTTATTTAGTTCACTAACCAAACGACCTCTGATTTGAGCGAAATCAATTTCATTCATTTCGTCTTCGCAAGTCGAGTTTCATTCGCCACCACTAACCAAAAATTTCTTATATCTTACATTCTCCCCCACTAACAAAAATTTGATCCCCAAATTTCCTATCTATGTATTATAGAGCCGAAATACTATAGTAATTAAAATTTATACTTAGAATAATCGATCCCTCGTTCTGTTGTGCCTCCGCTCTAGACGTAGCATCAACATGTCCAAATTCCGCACTGGCCGGTTGGATAGCTGAATGGAATACAGTCTGCCTCTACTTCGATTGAAGTTGACTCTGAGGTATTGATGTCGACTGATGAATATATTCATACAGCAAACTGTAGGAATGTCACTAGTGATTAATGTTGCACCGGGGTCGTCGAATAACAAATCTCTAGTTGGGGAGTTGTCAGTAACACTACATACTCTCTCCCTTATAACTAGTACATCTGCCCTGAAGGCGACAAATGATTTCTGCTGATGGAGTGCACTATGCTTCGGTACATGTGGTATACGCAAAAGTATCTGTTAAATTCTTTAACTAGGATCGAGTCATCCACGAGTCAGATCTCCCATGAAATAAGGTAAATCGACCCTTAACGGACTTTGCTAGCAATGATATTCGGATCTTATCCATAGTCTTACTAGTAGCAGTCGGTACCGGATCCGTCGAGGGTATCTCCTATGCTCAAGAACCCTATCACACAATTGTAGGATTATGAGTCTGCTCTCAACTATTCACATCATCCTTGGGATTCCCAGCTCTACTTGCTTAACAGGTCATCTCGGTGGTCGACCACGTACTCAATTTTCATAATAAAATTAAATATCACCTAATAACACAACTACTATAAATTTCTAGGAAAATAAATAAATGTATAAGCTAGTCTTACTTACAACTACTTAGAGAGATTATGCCGCTGTATGCCCCATCTCACAATCTGGATCGAATAAACTAAAATACGATGAAAACTTCAAAAGAAACAACGACAAACCTAATAGAAACTAATTATGGACCATAAAACCTAGGACTCAACTTAAAATGTTCTGATACCAATAAAATTGGCATCAGATAAACCAAAAATACAATGATAAATCCAAATAAAACTTAAAATGGACTTCACAACCTAGAGCTCTGATACTATACAATTGTGACATCCTGAGAGACGGTTGTCCGAAAAATTTTGACAACATTTCCCTTGTAACAATTCAACTTTTTCTGAATACATATTAAGATACAGGCCCACACGGCCACAGCTAGTAATCCAACACATGCATGTACAAATAGCAAACCACCACACAAAATCATTAGCGTTTAATCATAACTATAACCCAACAATGTATAAACGCAATCCACACAAGATAAAAATTCACATATGTAAACTCCACCACAAAAACAAGTAGAAACTCCATAAATCCACAACAACCAAAATTCCAAAACAAAAATCCAAACACATGAAGGAAAACAAATCCACGACTCCTGCTGTGAGATGGGGGCAATCTGGCAGAACTTCAAGCTTCAAGACAACATCCTTATCTACTATCTGAGGAGAAAGAAAGGAAACCCCAAAATCTGGGTGGTGAGTATAAAATACTCAATGGGTACTAGAATGAAAGTGCACAACATATACATATAAGGAATCAACAGGATATACAGTCTCCAAATGACACATAATGAACAAGGTCAATATACTATGCACAAACAACAGGTATCATACATTACGAGAATAATGCATGTCATGTCACACAAATGCAATAATCATATAATAACCAAGTGCAATAACCATAAATGCAGTAAACAACTACCAACAAATACATGCACATATGCAATATACATCATAGGCAACATGCATGGTCACTGTTAGCTCGCCACTCCCAGTCACCCACACAATGAACTGGGGTGCATAACAGGACAACTGCACACATTCCAACAACAGACCACTACACGTGAGTGAGAAGCGGAGAAAATATCTCAGGGGAGGTATTTAGCTGCATCGTCACTGTTCGTACTCAACATCCCTAGACACCCACACAGTGCAGTGAATTGGGGTGCAAAATAGGAATCACCCGCTTCAACAATAGACTAACTACGTACACGTGAGGGGGAGGGGCAGTATCCTAGGAGAGCTATCTAGCTAGTCTTGGTCGCTCCCACACAGTGCTATAATGCTCTCACTGTACCACTATCAACAATGGTCTAGTGAGAGCCAACAGCAACAACATGTTATGATGCTATGATGCTATAATGCTCAATTCAACAAGTAACGACTACATCTACCAAGATACACTCAACATCAAACATAATAAGTCATCACAGATTATCAACAAATATTGAAACTGTATCGATGATAATTAGATCATATCAAGGTCAACAGTAAGTATCAAGCAATGAATGTGATAAAGATAATAACAAGATAATTAACAACGGATAATAAATCATGTACTACAAATAAGACCTGTGTTGACTAAGCACAAGAGTACCCACCTGATATGACGAATCATTAAAATAAGAACCTCTTCATATAACAGGATCTACAAATTAAGGTCTTGCAATTTAAAATAAATAATACTCACTAACTACAATTATCAATTTAATTCTATCAACAACAATTATGATACAATAAATCGTTATCAACCCCACTTAACCTATCTTAATCCAACTTACCTAACCAAGATTCAATTAACACAACTCAACTAAATTCATTTAACACCACTCAACCGGATCTAAAGTTAACCTAACCCAACCACAACTAGCTTTATCCGGATTTAACTTAACCTAATCAATTAACACAATTAAACTCATTCTCTAATTAAACACAAGTTAGTCTCATTTACAAACTTCAATCGGATCTAAATTATCCTAAAAACAAAACCACTATCAGCTAGAATTATTACTTAATTTCAATCTAAACCACCAATATCAAACCAGAACCGAATCAATCCAATGGTTCTACCAATTCTCAACAACAAACAAATCTTAAATTAATCCAAAACAACTAGTCTCCTCTGAAATCCAACAATAAGTTAATCAACAGATTCAATCGACCACAAAACCAAATCCAACCGATTTAAACACCCACGAACAGATCGCCATCCTCAATGAAGCGATCCAACAAAAACCAACTAATAGCATTCATGAATTCCCAGGACACTCAACATCCCTAGAAATCAACCAATAAATAGTTAAATAGAGGCAAAATCCGCTCACCTCACAAAATAGCTAATCCACGGGCATCCACACGACTACGAACAACCCAACAGAACTGAACCAACAAATCTCAAATGCCACACAAATTCAGAAACCAATCCCAAACAATTCACAAAACCAATGAATCCTACAGAATCGCAAATAACACAAGATCATGATGACAAAATCTAACTAGCTTGTCCGTTTGCTCACCAGCAAAGGAGGCGATGGGCGAACCATGCTTCTCTAGCGGACGACTTGAGGGAGAAGGGAGGCGGTGCTAGTCGGCAGGGGATGGCGGCGGTGGAGGATTGTGGCAGGACGAGGAAGGCTACGACGAACGTGCGATCGACGGTTGTGCAGAGCGGCAGCATCGAGTGTCGGTTGCTCGATCTTGGCTACAACGACGGAGGGTCACGGAGGTCGGTGGCAGCAGTGCGGTGAGTGGATCTGCTTCAGGGAGAATGACAACGGAGGATCGCGGTAGAGGGGCGATCGCGGGGAGGGGGAGGCGCGACGTGGGCAGGGTGCCAAACAGGGGGCGTGATTCTTGTTTTATACAGGAGCTATAGTAACCTAAATAGTGATCCTGCTTTATTTTTCACGCGGCTGCTGAAAAACCACAACAAAAACCCAAAAACCTAATTCATATTGAACCGGACTGGGTTCGATTCAGATCTCTATTATTGCAAACCAGATTTATTTTGGTTCGCTTGGTTCACTAACCAAACAAACTCCAATTTGACCCAAATTAGTTTTATTCGATTTGTAAGGGTTTCCAAGAGATGCTTATATAGGCCCTGCACAACACGGTCGTGCCTCGTGGCACGACCTGGAAATTCATCTTGAGGGTTATGCGAGCATGATCGTGCCTGGTAGGCATGCACTAGAAAAAGGGCACGACCCGTAGTCTAGTTCCTTCTATTTTAGGGGCACGACTGTGTCTAGTAGACCTGGCTGTTGTTGAGGACTCTACAGGAAGCATGGTCGTGGCTATGAAGGGCATGGCCATGTCTTGGCTAGCTTGGGTGATGAAGCACGACTGTGCCTTGAGGCACGACCCTGTCTTAGGCTTTCGTTGTTCTTCCTTCATTTCACCTTATTTTGCATCAATTTCCATATGCAAATGCAAATATATGAGAGCAAACCTCCGAACTAGAAAGTAGAGAAAATATGCCTAATGCATGAATAAAGGGTGCGATAAATATAGAGTATCATCAAGAAATGCATAAAGATGTGCAATAAACGTAACATAAATATATGTATACCTAACACACATCAATAGACTATGATAAAATCTTTTCACCAGTTGCGATGCTTAAGTCTATTTAGATTATGCTTACTATTGCAGCTTACCATGATTATGAGATCTAGCAGATGGATATTAAAACTATATTTTTGAATGAAAATCTACTCAAGGATGTGTACATAACAAAACCTGAGAGTTTTGTAGATCCGAAGAATACTGGAAAGGTATGTAAGTTGCAAAGGTCTATTTATGGGCTAAAGCAAGCATCTTGAAGATGAAATCTTATTTTGTCACCAATTTGTGATGAATTTGACGATAAAAATAATTTAGTTATGGAATTAGCGATGTAATAATTTTTATCATAAAAAATCATCGCTAAATTTATGTTTGTCGCAAAAATCATCGCCAATTTGGTGATGAATCATGGATTCGTCACCAATTTAACGATAAAATTGGCGATGAATACAAACTCGTCATCAAGAACCCTAACTATAACCCACCCGATAGCAACTTTTCTTTCCCCAATCCAAAATTTTTCAATCTCCTTTCGATCTCCTCTTCGATCCCCCCATCCGACGATCGCGATCCAACTTCCGACGACTGTGATGGTGATGAGCTAGGCGACGGCGCAACTTAGTAAGCTCTTCTCCCCTCTCTATTTTCCCCTCCCATCTTCTCCCCTTTCATTGTTAGCACTCGATTTGGTTGGCCGACAGTCGCTTAGGTCGCCCGACATGTTGTTTTGGGTGACCGACCGATCGCTGAGGTTGGCTGACCATTGAGGCAGGACGATCGATTGGGTTGGGTTCGACTAGTTGGGTGAGGGCCACGGTGAGGCCCGACCGGTTGGGTGAGGGACAGGGTGAGGTGATGGGTGGCTCGATTCTTAGGGTTCTTGTGGAGGTAACTTGATTTAGATTCACATGAAAGTTTTAATAATTTACATTAAATGAGGAGAAATGAAAAACCTTCTGATGCTAGACATCTATTGTTATAGGGCTTTTCAAATGGCAAATAGTATCTGTGAAGGATGAATTCATAATATGATACATAGGTTCATGTAACCGCCTACTTAATTGTGTCATTTATTTACATGTTTGAGATTATTAAAAGCTTGAGTAAACCCTGTGCCACAATACATACTGTAAATTATAGTAACAATCCTCTTTGATAAAGCTACGAATAGATTTCATTATAGATCACAAGAAGTCTAAATTATGATAAAGTTGTGAACAGATTTCATTATGGATCTGAGTCAATGGTCATTCAAAATTACTAATATTATTTTTCTAGTCATATATAAGCTTGGTTTATATAATTGATTATTTAGCGATGAAATATAATTCTATTCATTATCTTTGTTAGATAATATGACTTTGTAATATTGTTTATCTAGGTCTCATTTTGATATGTGCTTAAAGTATTTGGATACACTCGATTTTGTTCACCTATTTTAAGTATAATTTTAATTATTGTTATAAAAATTTAGCATGATTAAATTATGTTATGGTTGTTAATGAGGTAATAGTAGCTTTTATATGTAATAATTTTGTTTAATAAGTTAATAAATTAAAATAGGAAAAATATAGAAAGAAAAGAGTTGGATGTATAAAAAAATAAATCTGAACGTATTAACTGATGAGTTTATTGTTGGATTGGAATAATTTTTGAATTTTACTTCTACAAATGTTGATTTTATAGATGAGGATAAGATAAGTTATTCATGCAGAACATGCCACAATGGTAAATTTTTACAGTCTGATAAAGTTCATCAACATCTTTGTAGATTTGATTTTATCTTAAATTATTATAATTAAATATGTTATGGTGAACCATTTATATCTGACGAGAATTATGGGAAAAATATATAAGTCTCAGTTAGTGGTGAACAGAGTTATTATAATCAATTAAATCCATATCAAAGGATGGTAATTGATGCAGGGGGTCATAATTTCTTTCCTGAATTGAGTTTTGCAAGTTCTAGTTGTCCTCCAATAGAGGAACAAATGTTTACTGCTTATACATCACCATTGGAGGGGATAGAAGAACAAAGTATTCATGAAAATGTGAATAATGAGGCATATCTCAAATTTCAAGAAATGTTCAGTGCTACAGATGAACCTGTATGGGCTGGTTGTGATAGTCATATTAAATTATCTCTCACTGCAAGACTATTGAATGTCAAGATAGAGCATAATATATCTGAAAATTATTTTAATAATTTTGTTATTGGAGAGGTATTGCTAAGTGATCACATAATGCTTAATGATTTTTACAGTATAAAAAAACTTGTGAAAGAATTAGGTCTTCTAGTGGAAAGGATTGATATTTGCAAAGATGGTTGTATGATATATTAGGGAGAAGATTAAGATGCAGATGTGTGTAAATTCTATAATCAAGCTAGGTACAAGAGAATCAATAGGAGTCAACAGCGACGTAAAACATATAGTCAGTTATTTTATTTGCCTTTAACTCCTAGGTTACAAAGACTTTATGCATTAAAACTCACTGTTGAATACATGACTTGGCATACAAATGATCAAACAGAAGAGGGTCTAATATATCATCCATTAGATGTAGAGGCGTGAAAAAATTTTGATAGAACATATCCTGAATTTGTGAAGGAAACTCAAAACATAAGATTAGGTCTCTATGCTGATGAATTTGCTCTATTTGGTAAATCAGAAAGAAATTATTCTTGTTGGTCAGTTATATTAACTCCGTACAATCTTCCACTTCGGATGTGTATGAAAACACAATATATGTTTTTAACGATGATAACGATGATGAGAATGCCAATGAAAATGAGGACTTTGATGTTATTATATAATAAAAAATAAGGAGATCTTTTTTTTAAATAATAATGTATTTTCTATGAGTAAATTTAGTTTTAATTTGCACATTTATATAACTTGTTGCTTACTTAATTGTCTATATATTATCTTATTATTAAATATTGATGATTATCTATTAATGCACTATAATTTTTCTTATAGGTCATTACAAATGACTTTATTTATGTGTTTGGTTTTGCACCTGCTTTGATCTGTTAACAAATATGGTAAGTTTTTTCATATTTCTCATTATATAATAAATATTTATTACTTTATCTCATAATAATTTTGGTTGACAATTTCGATGTGGTGGTCATAGACGGAGTATTCCTGGCTAGCCTGCTTCAGTACCTGGCACTATACCTATGCCCCGCCCTGATTCAGCAAGACCATCTTATGCACCTTTATCAGATTCATCGTCATTGCAGTCTCCAGACCCTTCGCCCAGACATTCTGCTGCTGAGTTGTAAGATATTTGAGAGTATATAGTTCCTCACAGAGATTTATAAGTACTTAAAAATTTAGTATTCTTGATTCTAGCTAAAAACAAGGTCTTATACTTTTTAATTATATGTTTTCCTATATAATGGTTGTCTTATCAATTTTCTAGATATTTACTTTTCATCTTATATAGTTTATTTAACAATATTTATTTGGAATTTTATGATAGATTTCAAAATTCTATACATGTTATTTGTGAGATCAATAAAATTATGAATAATCATTGGGGAGGAGCTTCAATAACATATACTAACACTCCAGCACCCATAAAAAAATTATGGTGGAATGAATTTAAGGTATATATTCCCTTCAATTGATATATCAAATTAAAATGAATATATAATTAATTCTTTTTAAAAAAAATTAGGGGGCATTCAATTGGGACTCATCTGAAGAATTGGAAATAAAGAGAATCTTTAAGAAAAATATGGGGATAACATTCAACATGTATTCAATCATGCAAAGCCTTGGGAAAAAACCACCATACATCATTGAATAAAATTGGGCTAGGATCGTGGATTTTTAAAAAACTGAGGAGAGTAAACAAAGGTGTCACTAGAATAAAGTAAATTAAACTTTTAATTCTGGAGATTCATCTGCAATATATGCAGGATGCTCAATCAACATTGATGAGCATACACATAAATTGATAATTTTTTTATAAACACTAAGTTATTAATTGATTTTAAACTATTATATTATTTCTAACAATGTATTTTTAGGCTAAGGAAATAGAGAAGAAGCCACTATTTATAGACATTTTTACCTGCACATTTCAAAAGACAGATAAGACTTGTAGCAGGAATAGAGCTAGAGCTATTAAGGTTTGGATTAAATTTGTATTTTAATTTCTAACTTAATTAGATTCTAATAATTATGTACCTACACTATCTAACTTATTAAATGTGTTTGTATTATAATATAGGAAAAATATGATTAGCTAGAGCTAGCACAGCGAAGTTCAAGTGCTAGTGATAACAATGATGGATCTGAATCCTCTGTTGGGAATTATCTGAATATCTGGCTGGAGGCGAGTGAGGGATCCAAGGGGGGAGGATATTGGGAATGGATTCTTTGAGCAGAACCCATCGAGTTGCTAACATATCTTCTTCCACCCTACCAACAGTAAGGGCACAAATAAAAAGCTTAACTAAAGAGGTTACCAATTTAAAGGTCATAATTTTGCAAAGGGATGAAGAAATGAGAGAAATACGCCAACAACAGGATTTCATAATGCGACATCTTCAGTTAGGCTCCACTCTAAGTTAGATTCCTCCTGGTTCTAGAGATGACGGTGATGATGATGATTCTTCATAAGCCTAGTTGTGTATAATTTTGATTTTTCTCACAATTAGTGTTGCTCCACATTTTTTATTTCATTTGTAAATCCTTTATTTTTTTTATTATTGATTAATACTGTTATTTTATTTTGAACAGGGTTGGTGAGACCAAAGATGGCGGTGAAGTAAGTATTTACATATTATAGTTAATTTTACAAAATGATACTTTTTATATTTTATTTTTTGATATAGGAAATGAAAAAGAAGTATCGACAGATCAGAAAATGGAGCATAAAGTATCTTCCAAGGAGGATGTTGTGGATGATGATACTTTTGGTTTCTGGTCGTTGTTTTGAGACTTTGTTATTTGTTGTTTTGATTTGGATATGTTGATATGTTATTGGATATGTTGATGTCGTATGTTTAATATGTTGATGTTTTAAGACTTGTTTGTTTAGAATGATGTTGTAATGACTTGTTTGTTTAGATTGATGTTGAATATGATGTTGTAATGATTTGTTTGTTTAGAATGATATTGGATATGTTGAATGTTGAATGTTGAATTGTTTATTTGTTTTGAATGATATTGGTAATGTGGATTGTTTTAGAATGTTATTGTTAAGTATTGTGTATATGTAAAGTTGGAGAATGAAATAGGGTTAGGTTGATTTATGTAAATAGGATTGAAGAATAAAATAGGGAGGTGCTGGGGAAAATTTTTATATTTTGTGACGAATATGGTTTCGTCGCAAAACTATCATAAAATACTATATATATCGAAACTTTGGCGATGAAATCCTATTTTTGTCACCAATTTGTTGATGAACCTACTTTCAACACCAAATCTCACCCATTTTCCAATTGGTCGGCAATCTGAAATGAATAATTTTTCATCCCTAATTAGCGACAAAAATATATTTTTATCGCAGAGTTTGGGACAAAAAATATATTTCATCGCAGATTAACGATTATTGAATTTTGCAACAAAAATAGTTTTGTTGCCAAGTTGCAATGAATTTGGCAACGAAAACTGAATTCATCATCAAATTGGCAACGAATAAATATTTTTTTATTGCAGAATTTAACGTACAACTATTACCCATAAAAATATTTTCATCGCCAAATAGTTTTGCGATGATTTTTTTCATCATAAATTTTATCGCAAAATGCCTAAATTTTTGTAGTGTACATAAATATTATAATATATCAAATAAAAAACAGAAATTATATCAATATATAAAGATCAACTTAAACACATCTACATAAGGACACGTCTTTATTTAATTTTTTCAACTATTTTCGCATGTATACAAAGTTATCCTAGTGTCATCTCACTAGTATTTATTTGTACAATCACACTCTTGGGTTTTGATGTTTGTTTAACATTATATTTAATGAAGTCTAGTCAAGATTGACCTAATTAAGTGAGAAGTCTAGTCAGATTAAGGTTGACTAAATTATTAGGAAAAAGAAGTTTAATCAGGTTAAGGTTGATCAGATGATTAGCAAAGGGAAAGTCTGGTCAGGTCAAGATTGACTGAATGACTAGTAAGGAAAAAGTTCAGTCATGTCAAGATTGACCGGATGATTGACAAAGGAAAAAAATCTAAGCAGGTCAAGGTTAATTGGATGCTTGACAAGGAAAAAAGTTCAATCGAGTTAATGTTGATTGGATGACTAGCAAAGGGAAAAGTTCAACAGGTCAAGGTTGACCAGATGCTTAATAAGAAAAAAGTCCGAGCAAGTCAAGATTGATTGGATATCTGACAATGGTAAAGTCTAGGCAGGTCAAAGATGACTGAATGTTTGAGAAGAGATAAGCACAAGTAAATCAAAGGTGATCGAATGTTTGACAAAGAAATCTCCTAGGGGAGTAAACCCTAGGTAATGAGAAGTCTTGAAGGAGTGAACTCTAAGCAAGTGAGACTAATAGATTCGAGCGATCGAAATGAGATTTTCAATCAACCGCGTGTGATAACACTCATTTTCATAGTTTATTTTGGCCATAATACTTGATGTTTTTGACCCTCTCGTTGTGTAACTATTGAATATTAACACATATTGCAAGTAGAAACTTATTTTAGACCCTATTGCTTATTCCTACAAATTTTGGATTGAATCTAACATTTTCCATGTATATTTGTAGGATACTCAAAGAGCTATAAAGTTGGAGTGCATTTGGAAGCGTTTAAAGGTCATTTGGAGTGTTTTAGAGGCTCCCAGGGACCTCTCCAGGCCGTGTCTCACAAGGCATGGCCATGCCCCACCTTGCCCAGGCCGTGTCTCATGAGGCACAGCTGTGCCTCATCTTCCCAGGAGTCAAGACATGGTCAAGTCTCAGCCGGACTACTCTGCAGACTAAAACTAAAACGGCCATAACTTTCAAATCAGATGGAATCACGGGACGTGCCATATATCAAAATGACGAAAACTTCAATATCTACAACTTTTCTTCAGAGTACTCTCATGGATTCCTTCTCTAAGACATGATAAAAGGCACAGAAATGCTACTTCTATAGAATACTTCCTAATCCGGGCTGTGTCTATCTTACCGAAGGGCACCCTCTCTAGGCCGTGTCTAATAGGCACGGCTGTGCCTATTTAATAGAAAAGTGACTTCTCCAGGCCGTGCCTCATGAGGCACGGCCGTGTCTCATATTGCCAAGGTCGTGCCTCACCTTTCCAGGCCGAAACACAGTCGTTGTAACGCCCGCCCTTATGTGGGCCCTTGACGGACGCTACAGTTTCTTTACTTTCATTCATTTCATTCATTCAACTACTATCATATATAACACCA
>JAOBBC010000064.1:3110070-3123795 GCA_025388495.1 Curcuma longa
GAAATGACAATTCAATAATTCTGATCTAGATTAATTTGTATAGTAAATATTTATTAATTTTCGTCACAAATGGTGTATCTAACAAATGAAAATATTAGGGACAGTAATTTACTATCTTCACTTTTATTTGATACGATACATTACGATCTCAATCTGGTGTTTCTAGTTTTTTCACAGGATAAGACATAATATTTGAGACAAAAAATAACTGTCTTAAATATTTTTGAGACAATTTAACAACTATCTCATCACCGTCTTAAATCACATTTGAGACAGTGCAACTGTCTCAATATTTTTTTAAGACGCTTGTATTGGGGACGGTTACATTACCGTCTCATCACCGTCTCAAAAATATTTTGAGACAGTAAATTTATAATTTAAGACATATTTTGTTGTGTCTCAAAAAGTATTTTTTTCTAGTAGTGAAACTTGACACTACATGCACAACTCTAGAATTTTAGTTGATATTTGTCCCTTTAAGACAACTAATCCAAGGCATACTCCTAGTGATCTTCCTCCACTAGAAGTTTCCCCTTTTCAGATATTCTATAAAGGCAGAGAAGCTTCTTATAAGTTGTTCTTATAACAAACACAAGAAAATACAAAGATACAACTGAAATTAAAAAAAAAATCAAAACAAATACATTCACACAAGTGAACTTTACTTTGGATGCTTGTTGTTGCTTCGAATGTCTCTTGTTGGTCTGGAAATGCAACAACATTTCCTCCTCAAACCCTCAAGAAGCGACATCGAAAATCTCCTCGAAGCTCTTCTTTTAAAGCATGTAGGTTAGGATTGATTTTCCCCATCAGTTAATTAATCTTACTAATTAGTCAATTGATATGTCTCCAACACTATTCTAGTTGTTGAATGACCACTGAACCTTCTAAAATCTTATTTGATTTTTCAAATATCAGTCGAATTAATTTTATGAATTAGTCGATTGATTAGGCTAATCGAGCAACCAATCGAATAGATTATCTTCTATTTACTTTTGAAGTAGCACTAGTCGATTGATGACCCTGATGAGTCGAGCTGATTCTCTTTTATTCCCTTTTGAACAACACAAGTCGACTGATGACTGATTGGTTGAATTGATTCACTTCTGTTCGGTTCTGATTGAAATCAGTTGACTGATATATATAATCAGTCGATTGATACTGAGTAATAATATATATCTTTGAATGAGTTCCATTTTGCACCTTAGATCGTCTTATTCTAATATCTGAGTCAAAAGTTATGACCTTTGGAAGTTTGCTTTGTCGAGGTTTCCTCATTTGCCTAACATCCGATTAATCATGATCTGTCAGAACTTTCTCGTTGCTTATCATCCGATCAACCTTGACTAGTCGGGACTTCCTCATTGCCTAACATCCGGTCAACCTTGACTTGTCGAGACTTCATCGTTGCTTGATATCCGATCAACCTTGACCTGCTGGAACTTTCTCGTTGCTTAGCATCCAATCAACCTTAACCTGCCGAGACTTTCTTGTTGCCTAGAATCTAATCAATGTTGACCTATCGGGACTTTATTGTTGTTTGCCATCCGGTTAACCTTGACCTGCCAAGACTTTACACCTCATATCAACTCCCTATTGAGCTTCTAACCATCAAGTGTTCGGTTAATTGTAAGCCACTTGGGTTTTCTTCTTGTACCAACTTTGTGTTGGACTTCGATCATGAAGTATCTGACACCCATGACCCACTTGGACTTCCCACTTACCAACTCCTTGTTGGACTTCTGATCACCAAATGTCTGATTAACCATGATCCACTTGAATTTTTTATCTCGTGTGAACTCCGTGTTGGACTTTTGATCACTAAATATTCGATCAACCATGACCTACCTGGTGTCTCACTTTACCACTTAACATATTGATCAAATATCAAAATCCCAACTTAAACTTGGTCAACCTTTATCTGAGGTCGATTGCACTAATAATCACCTTCTTTTTTATGTTTGATAATATGTTTAAGTTAGACTAAACTATTAGCTCAACATCCTACTTCTCATGTCAAGGCATGAATGAAGGTTTCCTAACTTGAATCCTTTATTCTCCCCCTTTGGCACACATCAAAATCCTATTCTGAAATTCATTCTCTGCTTTCATTCCTAATTTCCAACATCACAATGGAGGTTCCTTACCTTCCATTGTCTTTAATGCTCAACCTTAGCACACGATCCTTCATTTGTTTACTCATCTTTAAATTCTTGCATTCTTCGCTTTTCATATCGAAATTATGCCTTTAAGGAGGATCTCCCTGTTAAAGTATGCTCCAACTTCAATCATTGCACCAACAATGATTTGGAGTTCCTAAATCTTTAGGAAATTTCAAAATCTAAGTTATGAAGTTAAAGATTCAATCTTGAATCTAAATCTCTCTCTCAATTCCATTTATTCTCCTTTTAACTTCCCTTTCTCATTTTTATTGAGAAAATCACCTTTGAATGTTTATCCAACTATATTAGAGGTTTAAGGCTACTTAAGATAAATAGGAGTGAACAATGATTTAAACAAATATATTCTAGTCAAAAACACAAAAATCAATCGATTAATAGTTTGAAAAACTACACCTCAATTTTAGACTAACTTCAAAAATGCATAAGTAATTCTATAATTTTTTAAAAATTATAAAATTTCATTTATGTCAAACATTATTAGGGAAAAATAATTTTCTATAAAATACATCTTATTTTTTAAAGAATGGTATAAAGTTAGAAACTATTAAAAACTTCAATATTTCACTCTAATTTTGTATCAACCTAATCAATAGTAATTTCTATCAACAAATAGACTTCACCAAAGTTTTTCAAATGGTTTTCAAAATCAATTTTCAATTATAATTTATCGGTTAAATGTACATGACTTGCACATTAGTTTCTCTATGATTGGTCAACACAAAATTAATTTATTTTGATGAAACTAAAGCTTATTTTGATACATCAAATTATATCTTAGTTCATCATCTTAACATTTTACTTGTATCTGATGTATCTCAATACATATACAAGTCATCCTATGATTTTTGTGAGATGTAAAATTAATTTTCCCCTAAACCTAAAGGAGCATGCATTTCTATCTGACATTCTAGATTTGGATCATGCATTTTTATCAGACATTCTAGATTTGATCATCTTACCTAAGATATCAATTAATGTCATTTGTCCTTAATTACAAGGATTTAAAATTTATGCATGAGAATAAGTATGACATATATCAAATGCATATTCTTTAAAAAAGAATCTATCATTCTTAAATAATACATGTATAACATAATAATTTTCATGATAAGATATAAGAAATGATGACATGATATATAATATGACACACATAACATGACAAGTATGATGACATGCTAACAAAAATATCTAGATGTTCAATCTAAGTGTTATTAACTAATATTTATGCCAAATATATGATTTGACATAAGTGACTTATCTCTCTCAAATGTGTCAAAAATTCATACTTGGTACACTTTATGATTTTATCTTATTTGTGTCAATTTTAATCAATCTTAAGACTTTAATTCTTATTAGCATACTATAAAATTCTCAAGGATAAGATTTAAATTTTCATTTTCAAGATATCACAATACCTTGAAAATACTCTAAAATATCAACTTCACTATGATTGGGTTAACTACTCTTCCAATTAAGGTTGACATATCCTATACCCATTTAGTGTGAAGAAATCACACTCTTAAGAACTCAAAACTTATTGGAGCTACTTGGGTGTATTAGGTACTCATTAGGGATAACCTCTCTAAATACACTTCTAATGACTCTCCTAGGTTTCTTAGAAACCTTAGTTGTGCTAGTCTCTTTAGGGTCAACACTAGGAATAACCTTCCTTGTAATCTTGACTTGACTCCTAGACCTAGGGTTAGTTTCATAACTATATGCAACTCTATGATATGAAGTCATGCTTTCCTTGAACTTAAGTTTGTATCTCAAACCTTTCTTTTTCTTAGATGACTCTTGTCTACCTAAACCTAGGTTTTGCTTCTTGGACCCTTTAATCTCATTCGTTATTTTATTAAGGATATTTTCTAATTGATCAAGTTTTGACCTCAAAACTTGATTTTCAACCTCTAAAGCATATTTTTCTTTTTCTAGGCATATGTCTAAATTGCTTAGAGTTCATACCTAGATTATTTTCTACTTTCCTATCCTTAGGTGATGTTGCTCTAGCATTATGTGACCTAACACTTTCCTTGTGTTTATCATAATTTCTATTTTTATGATAATTGACACTAATATGATAAAATCTATTTCTAACATGCTCGTTATCATGATATAAGGAAAATGCATTATGAAATAATAACTTAGGTTTGCTCTTAGAACCTCCCCATTGATTTGAGTTTCCTCGTTGGTCCTTACTTTGATGCCTTCCCCCTTGGGCATCGGTTTTCATAGTACCCTCGTTGATTGCATGAGAAGTACACAATGTACTCCTTGCCTTTGCGTATCAAGGTATCAACCTCCTTTGGCTTCTCCTTCGTTCTTTGTGCCACTTGAACCTTATTCTTTGTCAATTTGGGGCACTTGCTCTTATAGTGTCCCTTTTTCCTACACTCAAAATATATTATATCATCTTTATTTTTGATAGTTGAGATTGCTATACCTTCTTCAATCATAGGAGTTACATGTGCTTCATCTTCATCGGCTATAGATGTTGTGGGTTCATCTTGATATGATGTTATTGATTTATCCTCCCCTCAACTCTTGAGGTGGATGTTTCTTCAAGTTCATCCTCCATCTCAGAAATTGAGTGTCTTTTGATTTTCAAGTTTTTCGATTCTTGAGCCGATGAATCTCTCTCCTTGTGCTCATCTTCACTTTGCGTTGTGATTGAATCTTCATGAAACTTTATTAGCTTCATCCACAATCCCTTAACATCTTGATATTCACCTATCCTACACAAAACATTGTTAGGGATCAAATTAATCAAAATTTTGGTTACCATGTCATTTGCCTTAAATTTTTGAATTTGCTCTTTAGTCCATTTGCTCCTCCTCTGAAGTCTTTCTTTTGTATCTCTCGGAGCTTCAAATCTTTCCATTAGAGAAAACCATTACTTTATATCCATCTTCAAGAAATACTTCATTCTTGATTTCTAATGATCAAAACCTCCTAATCCAAATGGTGGAGGTACTCGGATGTCATATCCGAATCAATCCCAAGGATCCATTCCAAAATCCAAGTTCCCTTTAGTGTTGACTTCTTCCGGTGGCCAATCAGATGACTTGTTCTTATCGAAGAGGTCAAACTCACAACTTTTTTTTTCCCTCTAGCTTTGTACTCCTTTCGACAGTCAGTCTGATGAGAAGTGGTCTGGTTCTAATACCACTTGTTAGGACCCATGCAAGCTAGAGGGGGTGAGTAACTCTGATCGCTTCTTGTCTTGAATTAGGGCTCATCATTTGAATGCGCAATAGAAGCCTTGACGCCACATGCATAACTATGGTATTTTACTTGGTATCCATCTCCTTGAGACGACTAATCCAAGAGCTACTCCTAGAGATCTCTCTCCATTAGAATTTTCTCCTTTTCGGATATCTTTTGGAGGCAGAGAAGACTCTTACAAGTTGTTCTTACAACAAACACAAGAAAATACAAAGATACTAATAAAATCAAAAGAAATTGAAACAAACATGTTTACACAAGTGAGCTTTGCTTTGGATGCTTATTGTTGCTTCAAATGCCTCTTGTTAGTCTAAATATATAGTAGCACTTCCTCCTCAAATCCCCAAGAATTGGCATAAAAAATCTTCTCGAACCCCTTCTTTTAAAGCCTTTTGGTTGGGGTTGATCTATCTATCAATTAGTTGATCTTATCTATCAGTCAATTGATATGTCTCCGACATTATTCTTATCATTAAATGGCCACTGAACCTTCTGAATCCTATATGATTTTGTTGAATTTTTAAATATCAGTCAAATTGATTTGTGAATCAGTATTGATTAAGCTGATCGAGTGACTAGTCGAATTGATTATCTTCTGTTCGCTTCTGAAACAACACCATTCAGTTGATGACTCTGATCAATTAAATCGATTCATTGACTTCTAAAACAATTCCAATCGACTAATGACGCTGATCAATTGAATTGATTCACTTCTATTCGGTTATGATCAAAATTAGTCAACTGATATTTAGTTAAAATATAGATCTTTAAATGAGCTCTATTTCACACTTTGAATTGTCTCATTCTGATATCCTGAGTCAAAAGTTATAGCCTTCGAAAGTTTGCTCTATCAAGGATTTCTCGTTGTTTAGCATCCGATCAACCTTGACTTACCAAGACTTTCTCATTGTCTAACATCTGGTCAACCTTGACTTGTTGAGACTTCATCGTTGTCTAGCATCCGATCAACCTTGACCTGTCGAGACTTCACATCTCATACCAACTCCCTATTGGACTTCCGACCACCAAGTGTCCTGTCAACCGTGACCCATTTAAACTTTCTTCTTGTGTCAATTCTATATTGGACTTTCGATTGTCAAGTGTCCGATCACCCATGATCCACTTGGATTTTTCATTTGCAAACTTCCTATTGGACTTCCAATCACCAAGTGTCTGGTCAACTATGACTCTCTTAGATTTTTTATCTCGTGCGAACTTCATGTTGGACTTCTGATCACCAAGTATTCAGTCAATCATGACCTACCTAGAGTCTCACTTTACCATGTAACAATATTAATCAAATATTGAAATTCCAACTTTAACTTGATCAACCTTGGCTAGAGGTAGATTGCACCAACATTCTAACTTTGGAGAAGAAGAAACCTTTTGGAGAAAAATTAGATGCACATGATCGTATGAATCAAGAAGAGAGGTAGGCGCCCCCGAGACATAGCTGAGTTGGTTACGACGCAGCAGACTTGCAGAAGAGGACAAGAGTTCGAATCCTGATGAAGCCAAGCAATACCCTCCTGTGTCGTGACCAACTGCAGTTTCTCGATTTACCTCCTCACAGATGGTCGTGGGGTCGCTAAGGTGGTGGATTCCACCTTTTTTGCAAAAAAGAAGAGAGGTAGGCAAGGCGCGGTTGCAATCTCTCTATAGGTGCATGAAATGAAGAAAATCCTAGTTGGGAAAAATGGATCGGCTACATCCAAACTCATAGGTCCTCCTTTCGTCTAACAAGTGGAGAAAGTGAATGGTTTTCACCATCCTCTACTCATGGGTTTTCAAAGAACCACTCATGTTTAGAATTGTCAAATGGGTCAATACATAACGGGGTGGATCAACCCGTTAGAAATCCGTTAGGGCGAGACAGGCTAACTCACTAACTTGGTGGATTGGAATATCTCCAACCCAACTCAAGGTGGGTTGTGGGTTAGACAAATCAACTCACAAACCTATTAAAAAATAAAAATTTTAAATTTAGATTATAGTTTAAACAAGTCAAGTTGAAATTTTTAAATTTGGATTGTGGTTTAGACAGGTCAAACTTACTAGTCCATCGAGTTCTCTATTTTAATTTTAAATTTTAAAAAATAAATTTTTTTAACTCGAGAGCCAACCCAAGCTCACCACGGGCCGACCCACGTGGGTCGCAAACCTAGATGGGTCAATCCACCTGAATCCGCCTTAAAATAAAAAAATTTAACCTAACTTGTTTAAATTATTTGACGAGATGGACCAATCCGATGGACTCACTCCAAATTGACGTCTCTATTCATGTTGACCAACAAAGTGCATCTCTCAACTACTTCATAATCCATTCCACTTTTATTGTCTTCCTCGAATGCAAAAGTGAATCTTCTTAAGTCGTTGTTATTGCTAGCTCATTTAGGATGATTTTTATAACATATTCATTATCTTGTTAGAGTGTTAAGAAATTAAACTATATGAACTTAATAGAATTTTTGTTGTAATCAGCAAATTCAATTGTCCAAACTCAATGTATGAATGATTATTATTAGAAGGATATTAAGTTTTTTTAGTGTATTTGAGAGATCAATTAATGATTTCATCCCATTCATTAGATGTTTCATAAGATTGTTTAAACATTATAATATGAAATGACATTGAATAAATATGACACATTCATAATTTCATTGAATAACATTTCATCTTCTTTAACAATATTCATATTTTAAATTATTTTATTTAGTGTATGATGCTTGATTGATACAAAATTAACATCATTTAAATAAAGATTTAAATATTATTGTTAAATAGATCCCTAAATAAAAAAATGAAATGGAACTATTAAATCCATATTTAAAAAATGATTGAAATACCATCTTGAAATTACTTCAAATCCATATTTTTCTCCTTTCTTGGCTGTTTTTTTAACAAAAAAAACAACAAAATTTAAGAATAATCAGATACAAGAATGTAATTGGAAAATATTTAGTTCTTGTTAGTACAAATTTAAGCACTAGATTATGATTAGCAACCCATTCACTATTCATAAAAGACACACTTGTACTTTAGATCATCCATATCAATGATACAAAATATTAATATTAAAAAATATCAAAGTCTAACAATATAAATTTAGTTGGAAGAAAAAAAAAGTGTCTTTAATTATCCATATCTTTAAAAATTATTAAAACAATGTTTCATTTATAAATTGATATTCCAAATGCACCTTTGTGCTCTACTTTAAAATAACTTTAATCAAATCTACTTTAAGATGGTGTAGTTTTAGTTGAGTTGGTTACGATGGGACAAATTTATTGAAATAATATAACTTTGATTAAAATTATTCTAAGAGTAAAGAGGTATTTAAGATATTAAATTATAAATATGATGTTATTTTAATATTTAAAAAAAATTAAGGCTACCCTTTTAATTTTCTAGATAATAAAATGAATATATATCCCATAAAAATATCGATTTTGGAAGATATCAAAATTTTTATAAAAAATGCAAGGATAGAACAAAGGAGTTAATGACCTAGCATAGCCAAAAAATCACCAAGAATAGGAGGTGCCCCCAAAGTGAGTTGTGCTCCCAAAGTGAGCTCTCTTGAAACTATTGGAGTAGTAAAGATTGAGATGAACAAGAGGAAGATGACAAGGCTAATTTTCTTTGTCTCCATATTCTTTTTTTGCTTGTCACACTAAAATGAGATGTTGCATTATAACTTGTGCATTCCCTATTTAAAATCTTAAAGTATAAGTTACTTAAAAGAAAAAACTGACCTACAATTTAATTTGGGTATTCCCTATTTATTGGCATGTTATTAATAACTTTAACTTACTCTAAGTACTAACTTTGATGAAAAAAAACTAAACTAGATATTAGAATGAAAAATTTTCAAATAAATAAGGAATTTGATGTTATAGATTAGAAATATAAAATAGCCTCCAAGGCGTGGTGCAATAGTAAAGTATTTAGGAGAACCAACAAAAAGACTAAAATTCTAATCTCAATAGGAATAAATATTTTGAAAGTCTGTTGTACTCTGAATTTATCTAATAGATAAATCAAGAGGAAAAATCATCTTCTTTTAAAATTAATTGAGCTAAACTTGGACACTTGAATTAGAGCCATGAATTTAGGCGGGGTCTTTTAGGTTGGCTTGCCCCACCAAATAATTTAGGCAGGTTAAGTTGAAATTTTATTAACCGATTGTAAATTGAGTTTAGGTGGGCCGACTAACCCATGGTGGATTTGGGTTAGCTCGTGGGTTGATAATTTTTTTTAATTCAAAATTAAAATAGAAAACTCAATGAACTAGTGAGTTTGATCCATCTAAATCGCAATTCAAACTTAAAAATTTCAACTTGATCAGTTTAAACTGTAATCCAAACATAAAAATTTTATTATTTTTTATACTTTTTTAATTTTTGATAGATCGTGGATTGATCCGTCTAACCCACAATCCATCTTGGGTTAGAGAATTTTCAACCTGCTAAGTTGGCCCGACTTGCATGGGTCAACCCATGGCAGATTTAGGTTAGCCCGCAGGTTGAGAATTTTTTTAATTTAAAATTAAAGTAGAAAACTTAATGAACTAGTGAGTTTGATCCATCTAAATCACAATTCAAACTTAAAAATTTTAACTTGATCAATTTAAACTGTAATCCAAACATAAAAATTTTAATATTTTTTATACTTTTTAAATTTTTGACAGATCGTGAATTGATCTGTCTAACCCACAATCCACCTTGGGTTGGAGATTTTTCAACTTGCTAAGTTAATGACCTAACTCACCTTGCACTGCTCCGTCATATGATAAGTTTCTGATAGGTTGGCCCACCCCACTATAAATTAACCCATTTGACCGCTTCAATTGAATTATTAAAAATATTTTCTTTTAAGAAATGGTATTAGTTTTTCATGATTAGCATTGCATTAGTCATATTTAGTTAAGTTCTTCCTTACTTGTCCTTTTTCTTGTATTCTACAAAAATGCTCCTCTGTCACCCCCAACTCAAGCCCTTCATTCACAACAACACACACCAAAATCAACTAAATCAGTGAGAATAAAGAGGAACAAATTAAAGGAAGAAATCAAGGTGAGGAAATTAAGTAGTCAATCTCTTCTTCTCCTGTACGTAATTTCATTGATCGGCTTTTAAGTGAAATTAATGGGGGAGATGGATGAGGCCAAGGACCATGCCAAGGAGCTGATGCATCTTCTGAAGAAAGGCATGAAGAAGGTGAAAGCTTCATGCAAGAAGAGCTGGCGCAAGGCAAAGAATGCAGCAGCTACATGGAACAAACTTCCCTCTCCAATCAAGAAGAGGATTGTTAAGAGAGGCCACAAATCCATGCATGACTTTTGATCTATCTCCTTCATGTTCATTCACTTAATTCATTCATGGAAAAATAAATGATGCAAAAAATGTGGGATAATCTTTGTGTTGGTTTTGTTGTGACTCAATCTCATAGAGGAACACACACCACTCGAATGCCTTCACTTTTACCTTACTATATATGTTTATAACCTATGCGCGCATGTTGCTTGATTATTCGATTAAAGTTGCTCTTCGTTTGGTTCGAAAGCCTTACTAGCTAGCTTTATGTTTGGAGGATTCACAAATTCCGACTCCTTTCTATTCCAAAGCTCTCCAAAGATTTTTTTCTACGCCAAATAATAAAGGATAGAGACAGAGTAGTCTATAAATTAGCAATGGATTATCAAAGAAATTAAGATACAATTTAAAATTAGAGGTGGATTATCATTGCTCACTACTCACATAAATCGTTTACCACCCAACATCACATTGAAATGGAAGGGATAAATAGGGCATGTCGATTTTCTTTTCCTTCTACCAAGAGGCTCCATGTTCATTGAGCTTTGTTTCAATACAATTTTGGCAAAATTCTTTGTGGAGAAAGCATCAAACTTTATTTTTATAGCAAGTTAAGGAGCTCTAGAGGGAGGAGGGGGTTTCATCTTACTTCTTATAAATTGAATGTGATTCAACCTTAGTCCAACCCAAACTTCTTTATACAACTCCAAATTAGTTCAAAGTTGAGGTCTATTATAGATCTCAAATTAAATTAACCTTATAAAATCTCAATTAGATTTAACTTTATGTTCAAATGCTTTAACAAAATCCAACAATAAATACAATATTGATAAGCATTTCGAAAATATTTGAGGAGTAGCTTCAAGTTCAACTAGAAGAACTTTGTGCAAGTGTTACGGTTGTTCTTAAGGGGTGGTAACCTTATCGAGTGAGGGAAGATGTAGGTCATGCCTCTTGCATAATCACTTCAATGATGAGAAGTCCATGATATATAGTTAGACCTGACCTAAAACCTAAAGATGGTCAACGGGTCGATTATCCGTTACTGGTTCAATAGGTCTGACTTGGAATCAATCCGTTTCTAGATGAGTCAGTTAAGAGTTGGGCTCCCAATGAACTGAAAAATTAATTGTTGATTAACCGTTGGCTCATTAATTTTTTAAATTTTGTTTAGATTTTTTTAATTATAGTTTTTATTTAATAATATTTATAATATTTTAGTAATATTAATGGTATAGTTCAATATTAATTACCTTATTCTACTTTTTCTATTAAAGTTAATTTTTCAATCAATTTATCTTAAATTCTCTTACATGGAACAATTATATCTTTTTATTAAAGTTAATTTTATAACATATTTATTTTAAATTCTTTGATGTGAAACTATTATACTTTTAACTCATTAAATTTATTAATCTTATTTAACTACTTTTAATTACTTATTAATCTTATTTTATTATTTTATTCATTCAAGTTTATAAAAATTATTTGACTTGTATAATATATCCGATAATAAATTTATCAATGAATATAATTTACTTAATAATAAAATTATATATATAGTACTCAAAATTATATTATCGAACATATAAAATTAATTAAAAAATATAACTTATATAATATATATTTCTCATTACATTAAAATATAATAATATTAATATTAGATGAAAAAACTATTGATGTCAAAAAATAAAAATGGTTCAAGATTCAGAACAATTTTCATCTCGATCTACTTTGCTTTACTTTTGAAAAGCTCAAATATTGATGATCGAGCAAAAGTTCAAAGGAAAAACTAGAAGATTTTAATAAAAAATAACTAACGAATTACGTGACTTTAATTCTCTTATATCTTAAGAGGATATGTAGACAACTTAGTACAAATTTTTTTATATTTTTATAATTTTATAAATTTATAATTTTTTTAATAAAATAATAAAAATCTTGAATCGTGATGAACCATAATCGATGATTCTAAATAATAAACCATAACCGTCTTGGAAAGTTAAATTAAGAGTTGATATTTCTGAAACCATTGTACTGGTGATTTCGAATCGTGATCAAATCTAGGTATAGTTTCTCTTTTATGGATATATATATATATATATATATATATGTTTTGAGATTTTTGAAAGAGAGTTTCTTGTGAGTTGAGCATTTTTGCAATGGGGAAGATGCAAGAAAAGGCAACCAATTCTAAGCTCAAGTGGGTCTGATTGTTGGGATGGAATCGAGTGGGACAAGGAATGAATGATATATTTTTCATTGCTTTCCTCTCTCTCTTCATCTTCAAGTAAACATGGACTTAGGTAACCAAAAAGATAATGAAGAGAAAGAATAGAGAGAAAAAGGAGAGGAACCGAGGAAAGAGATAGAATTATGCTTCATAGAATGAAAAGGGAGGATGAGAAATTCCATCTATTATCATCCATCTTTTCTAATCTCATCTTGGTTCCAAATTGAGAAGCTTGTAAGAAAAGGCAAGCGATAATCGACAGACATCAATGTTCTATGATGTTGGACAATCCTTACGCCAACAATGGCCAATGTCTATAATGTCCTTTTAGCCGGTGGTCGACAACCAATAGAGGATCAAGATAGGGCCTCTTGCCATTCCCATTCAACAGAGAAGAGACATGCCTTCCCTTCTCCATTCTTAGTACCCTCTTCATCCATCCATTAAGGTAAACAAAATTTCGTTTTTCCTCTCCTCCACTATTCTGTATCCTTTCATCCAATATGTACACATTAAAACAACTAACCACCATGGAATTATCTATCAGGAGGAAATCCATTGCTAGTTGGACTTCCTCAATCAAGCTATTCGAAATGGATACAAAATCTGTAGTAGGTCTTTCTGCTGGGCCAACTTACAAGTTTCTACGACCGAAGTAGAGGAACATCGAGTAAAATGAACAGAAAGTTTTAGGAAAATAGAAGCCATTTCAGTCTCTTTATTCTTACAAGTTTATCCCCAACGAATACAGCTAGACGTCATCTGATTG
>JAOBBC010000064.1:3217609-3232238 GCA_025388495.1 Curcuma longa
CTAGAATTACCGTACATCGACTACAATTGTTTGGGAGACGACTCGAGTTACCCTATACTACTTAGTTAGGGGATTCAATATAAATTAAGTTGGCGTGCTCATTTTATAACGACAATCTGAGCGCGCGTCAATTTTTGACGCCGTTGCCGGGGAATGATAGAGGTGTTAGGTATTTCTAGATTTTGATTATTTTCTTTTCATTTTCAATAACTTTTATTGCCTCAATTCCTTATTATACTTGAACTTGTCAAGCATTGTTTCTACACCTAGTTGTCTTGGTTGCTTAATTTCAGGTGAGATAGGAGTGCATAACAAGAACATCTGAGGAACCATTACTTGAATTTGATCCAGAGATTGTCTGATTTGAGCTTGTGCATATACTCATTTTTGTTTATTGTTGCTTTAATCATTGTTCGTTTATAAAATGTATGGAAATTCATTTTATCAAGAACCACTTTCTCAACAATTTCAATAACAAAATTTTTATTTACAAGAGTCTTATCAGCATTTTCAGCAACAATTTCAAAGTGGACAGTCACAATATCAATTCCAACAACCTTATCAAGGTTTTCAGCAAGTTAATCAACAATTTCAGCATCAAGATCAGAATTTTCTGCATCCTTATCAACCACCACAACAATTCCAACAAAATCACAACAATTTTCAACAACAAATTCAGAATTCACAGCCTCAATTTCATCAGTTTCAACCACAATTTCAGTAACCATTTCAAAATTTTGAGAAACCAAATCAAAACTTCCAACAGTTCCAAAATCAAAATTTTCAAGAACATAATTTCCAGCAAACTTCATCCAATTTTCAGGGAAATTCACAGCATCACAATCAACAATTTCAGCCCTCAAATCAGTTCCAACAATATCATTTCCAAAATTCTCAACCTTCACAAAATTTCCAACAGCCTACCTCTTCATTTCAAACTCAACAAAAGCTACATTCAAATCAGGGCAGCTATGGGAGTTCTAGTGGGCTCATTCAATAACTACAAAAGCTTGAGGAGAGACTGCAACAAAGCTCGCAACAACAAGAAACCAATCAGCAATTTCAACAACTTTTTAGAAATGACACTGTTATTCAAAATTTTGAAAGACAAATGAGTCACATGGCTACTATTATCGTCAGCTTCAATCCCAAGGGTCCAATCAGCCACCATCTCAGTCATTTTTGAATCCCAAAGGGGATGAGAGCGTTATTGTATTCCGACGTGGTAAAACTATTCCAGACCCCAGACTTGAGACACCTTCTACACTTCAGACACATTTTACGAGTAGGAACTTATTTTGGATTATATTGCTTATTCCTACATATATGAGGTTGATTCTAATATTTTTAAAGTGTTTTTGTAGGATACTTAAAGAGACATGAAGTTGGATCAAGTTGAAGCGCATTTTGATGTGTTTAGAGGTCATTTGAAGTGTTTCAGAGGCTACCAGGGCCGTGCACCACCTCTCCAGGCCGTGCCTCACAAGGCATGGTCGTGCCTCACAAGGCATGGCCGTGCCTCACCTTGCCCAGGCCGTGTCTCACAAGGCACGGCCGTGCTTCATCGCTCCAGGGTTCAAAACACGGTCGTGCCTAAGCTGGACTGCTCTGCAGATCAAAAGTAAAATAGTCATAACCTTTAGTTCAGATGGAATCACGGGGCGTGCCATATATCAAAATGAAGATAACTTCAAGATCTACAAATTGCTTCAGGGTGTACCAATGGATTCCTTCTCTAAGTCGTGCTAAAAGGCACGGAAATGCCACTTATGCAGAATACTTCCTAATCCGGGCCGTGTCTATCTTACCGAAGGGCACCCTCTCTAAGTCGTGCCTAATAGGCACGGCCATGCCTATTTTACAGAAAAGTGACTTCTCTAGGCTGTGCCTCATGAGGCACGGCCGTGCCTCATATTGCCAAGGTCGTGCCTCACTTTTCCAGGGCCCAAACACGGTCGTGCCTCAGTTGGACTATTCTGCAGACCAAAAGTAAAATAACCATAACTTTTTGCTCCGATGGAACCACGGGTCATGCCACCTACCAAAATGAAGATAACTTCAAGATCTACAACTTTGCTTCAGGGGATACAGACGAATTCGGCCTCTAGGCCATGCTAAAAGGCACGGTCGTGCCTTACTTGCAGAAAACCTCCTATTCCAGGCCGTGCCTCTTTTCCAGAGGCATGTTCACTCTGGGCCGTGCCTAAGAGGCACGACCGTGCCTCTTTTCCAGGGGCGTGCCTTTTTCAGGCCGTGCCTAAGAGGCACGGCCGTGTCGCGGGGCAGATTTTGGGGATATAAAAGTTGAATTTTATTAAGATTAGGGCATTCTTCCCTTTGGACCTGACCTAGGGGCTAGCCGCCACTTTCCTTTCACCGTCATCATCATCCACATCCATTAGCACCATCGGAAAGGAGTCGAAGAGATTTCCATCTTCAAATCCGGCGATCTTTCTTCCACCAAGGAGTCAAGGGGGTTCCTTGTTCTTTCATACCATTTCACCTACCGCTTCAACCATACGGAGTTTGCATCGGAGTTGGGGGTTCCATCGTCGCCGCATCTTTCCGTGGAGTTTTGCCGCTTCGCATCCACCTCCGGCCAGAAACATTGGGAGAGTCATTTTACTGTCCATTTATTAGCTTAGATTAAATTCTGCACATTAGATGTTTGTTTAAATTCTCCTTACAATTTTGGATGTTGATTGTTCTTAGTTTTCCTTTGTTTACTTGTTGATGCATTTATTTACTTTGTTTACGCACTTTCTTACTTCGTTAATGCATTTTATTTTCAGCACTTTCGTATTCGCAACTCTATTTATAATGCTTCGTGTTTTTTTTGTTTTTTAGATTTAGAACTCAAAACAACAACCCCCCATCCAATACAAAAGAAAATCCAAATCCCCAATTTCAATAACATCTAGAATTACTGTATATTGACTACAATCGTTTGGGAGACGACTCGAGTTACCCTATACTACTTAGTTAGGGGATTCGGTATAAATTAAGTTAACGTGCTCATTTTACAACGACAATCTGAGCGCGCGTCAGTCATCTGTATGTAGTATTTTATTTTAAATTAGTTTCCATGAAACCCAGTTATTCACTCAAGTGGTCATCATCATCAAAATGTGTTAGTACCACCTACTTAGGGGTGGTAGGATAGCCCATTAAACACTATGCAAGATTATATCAGCAATAATATTCAAGTTCCTCATATTACTTCTATAGCTGAGTTTCTCTTATAACTTCGACTTTATTTGATTCAACTTGTGTAATAAAAATATTCAAGTCTTCATTTACTTTAATCACCAAGTATTCTTGGTCTCTCACTACCCCTTGTGTTGGGACTGGTGAGATGGTTGATTGGATAGGCTGAAGGAGTGAATAGCGATTGTGCTTGCAATTACACTAATATTACTCTTACTAATTCCTAGCAAGGTTACACAAGTACATTGGAAATAAAAAACATAAACAATTGTACATGCCATAATTACTAACAAGGCATACAACATGGTTTGGACTCTCGTTTCTACTCCATGGCCTATAACTCGTCAGTGAATCACTTCTAGAAAGATCACTATCTTTCTCCTTCGTGGATACACTATGGAGGTGGATAATCGTTTTACAACATGAACAAAATTAAGCTTAGAGGAAATACCTAAAGAGAATACAAGAGAAGGCTAAATAAGATTTATCCAATCTCTATTTTGGCAGCATTTAAACATCTACATTGCTCCCCTTTATTAGTCTTTAGCACCTTCGAGCTTCACTTGTTATTTTGTTGATTTGTCGCCACTAATCAATCAAATAGATCCACCATCATTCGAATGATTTCTTGATTGCTTTAGCTTGTGTTTGCCAATGACTACTTGAGTTAACTGGATCATACCATCGATCCCACCATCAGTCAACTACTCCACTGTAGCCCTTAGATCGTTCAACCATTACAATACAACTTTAGCATATCAATGTCTCTTTCAACTTTCTTGTTGTAGTATCAATCGACTGAAATCCTTTCTCAGTCGAATGACCACGAATTAGTTGACTGTTCAATCAACTTAGCCCTGAACGAAAACATTTTGTTCACTGCTAATCATCCTATGTCGATTCAACTCACTAGTCGAAATGATGCACTCTCAATCAACCAAAAGTCTTGTAGAATGATCAATCTAATCTAAATTGAGATTGACCCTCTTCCAAGGATACATTCTCTCAACTCTCACAACTCACGTATCAGAACTTATCTTCCGTAACTTGACTTCACCACCAAGATCGTCTCCTATTAAGTTACTCGTCCTTCGGATGCACCGAACTTTCGAATCGCTCCATGTGTCATCCTTCACACTTCACCTATATAGTTCACCTTCTTCCATTTGTCATCAAACACTACACTTAGATACTCCTTATCATGCGGTCCCTCTAATGTCCCATACTATAATTCTCCAAACTCCATCAGACCTTGAGTCAATGAACCTTCCCACTTGGCTATATGCTAGGACATGCTCCATAAGTTACTCCAACACCACCTAAGTGTTTCTCATCCTATAGTCCGTCATTGCCTTATGGAACCTTCTCCGAACTCTAAAGGATCTCTAAGCCATTAAGCGTGTTGCCTTGGCCCCACTAAATCCTTATCAACATTCGACCTCGTTGTATCACAAACTCTCCAAATTTACATCTCCTATCAAGTCCTTGCACAACTCAAATATACATATCAAAATCAACAATAAAGGTCTAACTTAAACGCTTTGCATAGACATTAAAAACCAAGGTCAAATCGACCATTTAGGACACTTGACCACTTAAGGCATGATTGCAATAATGATGTCCCCTTTTTGATGTTTGGTAATCTGTTTAAGCTAGGGAAACAAGAAAAACCAATGAATTTTCCAAACGTCCATTAGAGGTGAAATAAAATTTCCCACTTAAATCTTTTCTCTCCTCCCCTTTGACATGCATAAAAAATATTAATAATTTTCAAACTATCAAAGGATGTTGGGGCTAGCTTATAAGCCTTCATAGAGTGTTTCTATACATGGTCCAACAACATAGTCTAGTGCAAGTTAGACAAAGCGTTAGTGAATCTGGGATAGCTACAAGAAGAGTATTGTGGGCAAGTCCAGGGTGCTTGTCTATCATTTTCCATGTGTAGTATCCATCCTTCATCTTGAGACACCAAGATGACAACCTTTTCAATTCTTTAACATGTGGACAAAGAATGCAAAATTTTTAACATGTGGACAAAGAATGCAAAATTTCTAGATGTTGTGAAAGGGGATGGGTGTGGACTCAACATTGGAGTGGAACTCGGCAATATATCCTATGTATGAAGCTAAAGTTGCTGAAACAGCCCCTAGAGAAGCTAAATAAAATGTGTTATGGTCATATCTTAGCTCGAGCTAGACAAGTAAATTTGGAATTGAAGATCGTACAACTACAATGCCAAAAAAACCTAGGAATGGCCATGGCATTTGCACTGAATGAAGCCGAAAGATTCTTCTATCAACAAAAGGCCAAGAGTTGCTTAATCAAGAGTGGTGACAAGTGCACAAAGTATTTCCATGATTTGGTTGACCGGAATGCCAAAAGGAAATCAAGAGTGGTGACAAGTGCACAAAGTATTTCCATGATTTGGTTGACCGGAATGCCAAAAGGAAACAACTAGTTGCTATTCGAAAAGTTGATGATATGGTGACTTCTTCCAAGTAGGAACTTGCAGATGTGCTCGTGACCTATTATCATGAGTTGTTGGGTTCGCAAGTGCACACTACCTCGGTGGATTTGAGTGTTGATAGTTGCTGGTCCAAGACTAACACAGTTGCAAGCTGCAGACCTAGGTAGAGATGTAGAGAGGGAGATCCGAAAGGTTGTATTCAGGGGCCAGAAGGATATTCATCATGTTTCTTCAAGAAGGCTTGTGACATTGTGGGAAGACTTTATGGATGTTGTAAGGCAATTCTACTCAAGAACATTATTGAAGCAAACAAACCATACTGAGATGATGGTACTCCCTAAATCTAGTCAAGCTCAATGAGTGGAGGACTATAAACCAATATCCTACTGCAATGTGTTCTACAAAGTAATATCTAAAATCATTGTTGGTCGACTGTCTACTGTCCTATTCAGGCGACCTTTATAGGAGGAAGATCTATCACAAATAATAACCAACTAATATAGGAAATGCTTTGATAGTATGGCAGGAAGAGGGTATCTCCGCGATGTATGATCAAAGTGAACTTGCAGAATGCTTATGACTTGGTATGCTGGGAGTTTCTTTCTACAATACTTCAAAGTCTAGGGTTTTTTGATAGATTGACTGGGTGGGTGATGCAATGTGTGTCCGCAACATCCTATTCTTTCCTAGTTAATGGAAGTATGCATGGACATTTTCAAAGAAGGAAAGGTCTTAGACAAGGAGATCCAATGTCCCCACTGCTTTTTGTTCTAGGCTTGAAGTACTTCTCACGCTTGATAAGAGTGAGAACAAGGTGTTCGGATTTCAACTATCATCCTATGTGTGGCACATTGAAAATTAATCATACAACATTTGCAGATGATTTATTACTGTTGTCCAAAGGGGACTCTATCTAAGTTGGTACCTTATCCAGTGTTTGCATGACTTTGGATGAGTTTCTAGATTGATTGTGAATGTGTTGAGCAAGGTTTAAAATTTCGAGCTGTGTTGAGGTTTCGATCTCGGACTGAAACGATACGGTTTCGGTACTATATCGTACCGTGTCAATATAGTTTCAGTATTTTTTAAATATAAAATATATTAATTAAAAATAAAAAATTTAATCTAAATATTTAAAAATAATAATAATAAATTAATTATATATATTAAATTAATAAGATAATTTTATTAGATTTTAATTAAATTTATTTAAATTATCTCTTAGGAGTTGATTAAAATTATTAACTTAAGTATTTATTAAAACCTAAGTTAACACCGTCGCTCGGCTTCGATGTTATTCTGCGCAACCGTGAGAACGCACGACCCACGCAACCGCAAGCACGTGCGGCCCGCATGACGCTTCCGGAGGCATCGCCGGCTCGGGCGACGCCTCCAGTCGCCCATTCGCACGAGAACGCGCGGCTGCGAGCATGCGCGGCAGGCACGACACTTCCGGAGGCATCGTCGGGATCAGCGACGACTCCAATTGCCCATCCTGTTCGATGTCGTTTCGCACAACTGCGAGAATGCATAGCCCGCGCGACCACGAGTACGCGTGGCTCGCGCGACGCTTCTGGAGGCATCGCCGAGCAAGAGCGACGTCTCCGAACTGTGTTCTGGCCAAAACCACCTGTGTCAGTGCCAGTCTACTAGCGGAACAAGATGTTTCGCACGTATCGAACAAAACGGATCAAGATTTTAATCTATGGTGTTGACGTTAACCTTATATATAACTGGCACTCTTAGTCCAAATTTAAAAGCTATACAGGCACTCAGATGGATCCCCCATGCCTTTTAGATATTTGGGTGTTCCTTTGGCAGAAATGAAGCTTAAAGTCATGCATTATGCTCCCTTAATAGATAAGATAGCAATCTACATTAATGCATGAATAGGCAAGAAGCTATCGTATGCAACAAGAGAGGAATTAATATGTTTAGTCCTACAAGGGTAGAGTGTTTTTAGCTATCCACATTCCTGATCATCCGAATGATCAATCGAGTCTCACATAAGTTGAGATCTAACCTCTCCAAGGATTAATTCTCTCTACATACTCGAGCTTACTTTGCACAATTTGACTCGCCACCAAGGTCACCTCGCGTCTGATTACTCGTCCATTGGATGTACAAAGCCCTCGATTTATCCCACATGTCATCAATCTTACTTCACTTGCATAGTTCGCCTTCTTCCAGTTGTTGTTAACGCGGTGCCTTAAGGCTCCTCATCCTACTGTCCCTTGGATGTCTTATGTCAACCTTCTCTGAACTCCAACGGACCTCTGAGCCACTAAGCGTGTTGCCTTGGCTACACCAAGTTCTCATCAACATTTGACCTCCTTAAGTCATGAGCTTTCTAAGCTCCATGTATCTTAAACCCCTTGCATAAATATCAAAACCTAAGTCAAATTTGACCACTTAGAGCACGATTGCACCAACACCTTGTACCTTCGAGTTTTATCAATTCAACTTGTATATATAACTTATAAAATCTATAATTGTAATCAACATGTTAAAACCACCTTAACATTTCTTTTGCTTTCATTTTATTAGAGCTACACATTATTACTCTAGAACATGGTATTTATTTGTTCTTTCTAGTCACCATATGCAAGCATTTTAGTAATTTTATGGCTGATATATTAACTTTTTTAACATATTGCTTAATATCCAAGACTAAAAATCCATAAAGCATGTTATGTATGGCAGTCTCATGAATTTATTCTTTTAACCTAAGGGGCACATGAATACCATATGAGATTCTAAAAGATCCTCCACAAGAGCATGTCACAACCTTCCACTACCCTTAAGTAACTTCAACAGGACATCTTCATATCAGGAGCTCAAGCTTTCCTTTACAGAATCTGATTTTGCTCTGCCAACATCTGTTCATGTTACTACCTTTATCTCCTTGTACTTTAAGAGCTTGCATAGACATGATATTGATGTTATATTCTTTTGATGTTCAGTCTTTAAGGCAGTATGAATTGACACATTTGCTTTTTATGCATGCACAATTAGGTGATTCATTCAGGCCTGATGTGTTGACTTTTGGGACAAAGATGCAGTTGTTGGTTAAAGCCTACAAGGTAATACAACCACATTGCAAATAGCTGACTAACTAAATTAACATTTCTGACAAAGGGAGACAGCACCAATGAAGAAAACTCTATAGTGTGGACTTCATCTCAATGATGATTCAGAAAGAAGCAATATATAGAGGAAAAGATAAGGCATGTGATCATTATTGGTGCAATCGGTGGTCAAGGTTGACCAAGCTCGAATTGACTCAATTTGGATTTCGATATTTGATCAATATGTTAATTGTACGTCAAGTAGGTCAAGGTTGACCATATACTTGACTATCGATCAATATGTTAGGTGATTAAGTGAAATGCTAAGTATATCAAGGTTGATCAGATATTTGATAGTAAAAAATCCAAATGGATCACGACGGATCGTACACATGGTGGTCGGAAGTCCAACAAGGAGTTGACATGAGGTGAAAAATTCAAATAGGTCACGGTTGACTACACACTTGGTAGTTGAAAGTCCAACAGAGAGTTGGAAAGGGCGAAGCCCAAGTGAGTCATAGAGAACTAGACACTTTGCAATGAGGGAAATTCTAACAGGTCATAGTTGATTGAACGTTAAGCATGAGATGAGAAGTTCAAACAAGTTAAGGAAAATCGGATGTTTGACAATGACGAAATCCTAATAAGTCAAGATTGACTGGATGTTGAAAATGGAAAGTTTTGGCAGATCAAAATTGACCGAATGTTGAGCAAAAGAAGTTCGGGTAGGTTGAGGTTAACCGGATGAGAATTCAACCTTGGTAAGGCTAAAACATGAGTGTTAGTTGATTGATAGGGTGTATCAATCGACCGATGGACTCAATCCTCCGAAATTAAAGCCTGAGGTATTTTAGGATTTGCTATAGTAAACGTGCTACAGTAATTGTTATACTACGGTAACTGTAGATAGAAAGTTGTTATAAAAACAGTCGACTGATGGATTTGATCAGTCGACTACTGATATTGTAGCAACGAATAGAAACTTCAAAAATTGATTGGAAAATTTGACTGATTGTAATCAATCAACTGATGGAGTGTATCAGTCGACTGATGTCACTGTTCTAGCGAACAAAGAGGTCAAAACTCGATTGCGAGATTCAACTGATTAGGCAACAGTTGATTGACAATTTTGGACACTTGACTGATGTTGAGGTGGATAAAGTCGTTGAGCTGACGAATCAGAGCAACGTTTGAATCTATAGTTGATCAACAACTAATGGGTAAGATGAGTCTACTGATAATCGAAAATCAGTCCGAACAACAACCCTATAAAAGAAGATTTTGAGGTGTTTTAAACTAGTCGGTTCTTGAGGGGTTGGAGACGAAATATTGCTGCATTTTCCACTATTAAGAGGTAATCCAAAGTGACAAGCAAGCATCCAAAGTAAAGTTTTTCAATTGTAAAGTGTTTTTGCTTTCATTTCTATTTGTATCTTGTATTCTTAATGTGTTGCTTTGTAACTACAGATTTGCAAAAGGCTTCTCCGCCTCTAGAAGGTATCTGAGAAGGTGAAGGATTAGTGGTGGTAGTCGTTAGGACTAGGCCTTGGACGTAGTCACCTTGGGAGGCAATGAACCAAATAAAATGATCATGTTTGCACTCACACGAGTCCTAACAATCATAGCATTCCTAGAAAATTATTTCTCTAGGAAACCCAACACTGATCCCACAAAATTGAATTTCCTACAAAATTAGAGTGGAAGAGTTATCACAAAGACATCTAAAAACAAAGAGTATAAGTTCGGACTCTGCTAATATCAAAGTAATTAGAAAAAATCAAGGCCATAATTCACACAAAAGTATCCACTAATCAATCATTGTTAAATCAAAAGGGAAGAAGCAAAGAGGGCATGCAACAAAGAATGAGGTACTTACACCAATAAAGAAGTGTAACCATATAGGCCCAGTAACCAACCTCCTAACAATAGGCATAGCTGAAAAGATAAATAAAAACAAATGCATTACATGAATGAAAAAGGCAATTTCAAATAACTCTGGAGAGAAACATATTTGCAGATCAAAAGAATTTAAAGTTAATAATAGGAAAAACAGTGCTGTATGACATGGTATTCTAAATATGGTTGAAGTCTGTGCTCAAGAAATAATGATCTAGTAGTAATAAACCCATGTAGGTCCAACATGGTTCGATATGGTATGCTAATGGTACAAGATGTTCATGAATAGAGAACCAACAAGCATGCTTAGGATGGTACCCTTTGCAACTCGATTCAATTTCAATATAATACATTATTTATGGCAAACATTATGATTACTTATTGATATTTAGAAAATTTCTGATTTTAAATGAAACATTTTGTCCAGCTGTCCAGGTATCAGGCAGTGGTAGAGATGAATGTTTGGACCACATATTAGTTGTGAATATCATTCTGATGAAATGTATAAATGATTGTTTCCCTCGCTACTGACTCATGCAAACTTGTGATGGTAGTAGGCTGGCTGTAAAATCACCTTCATTCTAGAGCCATGTAATAGACCACAACATTTAGAAAATAGGCCTTGCCCAAATAGCATGGCCGTTTATGCTATTAAACCTAATTCCAAAACTAGTAATACCGTGTGTCAGGGAGCAATTTGAAAAGACAAGATTAAACAATTTAATGATTAAAAAGGAAAGATAAAAAAATAAAAAAGAAGTGATACTCAAAAGAAAGACAGAAAAATGAGGCAATAATATTCTTAAATAGAAGGCAAATCAGGCCAGCATTGGTGTGAAAGCTAGATTTTTTTATGAAGGTCAAAATGACTATATAGATTTCTTTAATTCTCAAATGTCAATATAGAAGTTAATTGAGATTGTTAAAATTTCAAAAGAGAATTGAGCAAGGGCTTGTTACCAAACACAATACTCATGAGCGATCCATTGAACTGAAACAGATGTCAGTAAAACACGCATAAGATGGAAATTTCATGGAGAATATTATATGTTATCTTAAGTTCACTCAGTGTTCGTGAAGTATTAATTTCTGCAGTGTTTTAAAAGAAAAGGCAAAACGATTGCAGAGCCATAATATGTTGAAATAGACAAATAAAAAGGGAAACTGCATGGAATCATGATTTACCTATGCACAAGGGACAGCATGAAACAGAGCTACAAAAACAGGAAAAGAAAATGAACAAAGAAAAAAAGAAGCGAACTTGAGAGGCTTGCAATTATACCATGGTTAAATCCATAAAATGCACTTGCAGTTCCACAAGAAGCAGTACCAATCTAACCATACCATACAAAAAAAAACAATGATTAACAGTCACTGCAATTAAAAGGAAAATGCATCAAGTTATAGAACGAGCAATAGTTTAGAGGAATCACCATCGAGAAGCTATCACGTATCAACGGGGCCACAGTCCAACGGCTAGTTTCCTTCCATCAAACGCAACACAGAATCAACATATCGAATAATTTATGTAAAAAGAAAGAAGCACAGTCATTTAAGACTCGCACAACATGAACCCAAAGATCTAGAAGAATGAATTAACACTAACCATCTCCTTTGAGAGAGGCCCAGAGCAGAGCCGGCATCGCCGATTCGAAGGATCGGGATCTGCCATCGCCAAATCGATCTCCAAAACCTTTGGCTTCTCTGGAAACACTCTCGACGCCGCACGCCTCCAGAAACCTCAATCCAACCCTCGAACGAAATTCTCGAATTGAATTGACCACGGCAAATTTCACAATTTTCAATGATCTCCCAAACCATTTTAAAATGTAAATAATATCATTCTTTCAAGTAATAAAAACTATCGAAATAAAATTATATTTAAATTTTTAAACATGAATAATAAGCATGATAGAAAACAAAATAATTATAGAAACTTTAATTAATTTATTTTTTAATCGCCTTATTTTTAAAATATCATAGAACATAAAGTATTATATAAAAAATTTAAATTTAAACATGTCAAAAATATTTATGATATAAAAAATAATACTTTGACACAAAATTTTATTAAATTTTAATTAAGTATCAAAATAAAATTAGCCCGATAAATTCACCAAAACTCTTATCAAATATCATAATTAGTTAATATTAATTTTTATAGTATAAGTATGTTTTAACAATATATTATAATTAAAATTTGTGTATTACATCTCTTAGATTAATTTTATGATGTTAAAGGTGTAGTTAATATCTTTAATGCTTATTACGGTTGTTTATGGTCCTTTTCTAGGATTTATACATCAATATTTCTGTTTTTAGCATTTAATTAAGTTGTAATTAAAATATGTGATTAAAACATATCATATAATTTTAAATATAGCATTAGAAATTCTAAATAATCATAAGATATTTTTCCTTTTTATTGATAATCAATTAAGTTTTGGTTAAATTTAATTTTTGTATAAACTAGGGAGGAATTAGGGTATTTTAGGAATAAGAGTCTTATGGATAATTTATTTTAAAATAAAACTTGAGAGACAAAAGTTAAAAATAAGGATTTTGTAGTGAAAATTTCTAAAAAAATTAAAAACAAACAAATGGTTTTTATTTTCAATAATGACATAAATAATTATAATAACAAATATAATAACATTAAATTTTATTTATTTTGAGAACAAATTATATAACATATATAGAGAAATGTTATGCTACGCGATGAGGAATCCGCGATCCGTGTGCGACACCCGCGATCCACCGTCACTGCCGCCGCCCTCGCCGCGTCGTCTGACCACCGTCAGCTACCGCCTCGGGCGCGATCGATGCGCCGCTCGCCGGCGCTCCATCTGGCGTCGGATTCCCACCAGATAGTGGTCAAAATTCGACGGAATTCGATCGGAAACAGGGTTGGCAATGGCAGCGCCGTTTCTAGTCAAATCGTGATCGAATTTCGGCCAAATCGCAATCGGAGATCGGTCGATGCCGGTCCTTCCTTGGTCAGTCTCCGGCCGTGATTTGGCGGGAATCCGACCGCGATGTGGTCGGAATCTGACCGTGATTTGGTCAAAAACGGTGCGACCACTGTCGACGGCGATCGGGCCGGATTTCGATCGTGATTCGGCCAGAATCCGCCCCGATCACCGTCGACAGTGGCCGCGCAGTAGGGGGCGGCTATTTTCAGCCAAATTCGTCAGATTCTGACCACTATCCGATCGGAATCTGGCATCGATCGAAGCGTCGACGAGTGGCACATCGATCGCGGCCGAGGCGGTAGTCGGCGTTGGCCGGACGGCGCGGCGAGGGCGGCGACAGCGGCAGTGGATCGCGAGTATCACGCACAAGTCGCAGATTCTTTGTCGCGCAGCATAACAATTCTATATATATATAGCACCAGGAAAAAAATAGGAGTGAATTAAGGTCTTACCTTTAGTTTGCTCAAGATTACTAATGGAGTATAACCGTAGTATTTTTCTTAGTAATTCAAGTATCCAATCTGATTAATCTTGGAGGTGACCGATCTAGCCCCATAAAAGTTTTTCACCGACCACTAGGATAAATCGAGAAGTATAGGTAAGTCATGGCAGACGATCTAATGTCATAAGTTTTTCAAACTTTCTACGTGTAATGTGTCCTAAGTGAGATTTAAATCATCTTTGCCTAGAGAGTCCATTCCATCTCTTACTATTACACTATAACCCTTGGGGTCGAGTATAAAAGAGAAAAGTAGTATGATTATATCATACATATGTAGGATCGCGGTGCGATCGATTGAGGGGGATGAATATCGATTGTGTCTTTTGTTTTTGTTTCATCGTTCGTTCTTTCTACAAAGTTAGTTGCAGCAGATAATAATAACTTAAACAAGAGAAAGAGAGAAGAGGACACACCGATTTACTTGGTTTCTAATCCCCCTAGGGGGGGGGGGGGCGGGGGGGGGGGGGGGGGGGGGGGGGGGGGGGGGGGGGGGGGGGGCGGGGGGGGGGGGGGGGGG
>JAOBBC010000064.1:3233027-3243614 GCA_025388495.1 Curcuma longa
TCTATAGGGCTAAGAATCCACACTAGAACCTCCTCATAAGATGCGTCTGACTGCAAAGGAATCGAGATTTCCTTCAAAATATGAGTATGATGAGGTACATTTTTTCGCAGCATAAATGCATGAAATATGTTATGAACACCAATAAGTGTCAGCGGTAATGCTAGGCGGTAAGCCACCCCGCTAATCCGCCATAAAATCTCAAATAACCCAATGTAGTGAGGAGCTAACTTCGCTCTCAATCCGAATCTCTTCACCCTTTTTGTGGGTGATACTCATAAAAATACATGGTCCCCAATAGAAAATTTCAGAGGTCTCTGTCTCTGATCTGCATAACTCTTCTGCCTATTCTAAGCCTCTGACATATGTCATCTGATAGTGTGTGCTAACTTTGTTTCCTGCTAGATGCTCTATGGACCCAATAACTGTCTCTCACCAACCTCCTCCCATAACACCGGAGATCGACATGGTTTACCATACAAAGTCTCAAATGGAGTCATCTGAATAGTAGAATGATAGCTATTATTATATGAAATTCAACCAAATGCAAGTGATCCTCCCAACTATCACTAAAATCCAAGACACGGGCCCTTAAAAAATTCTCCAGGATCTGGATAGTTCGCTTCGACTAACTATCTGTCTGCGGATGGAATGTGATACTGAAACGAAGCTCGATCCCCATAGCCTGCTATAAACTCTACCAGAATCGTGAAGTGAAATGCCAATCTCGGTCAGATATAATACTTACAGGTACCCCGTGCAACCTGATAATCTCCCTATAGTAAAGATCTGCTAAGTGATCCAACGAATCAGTTCAATAGATCGGAAGGAAATAAGCAGACTTGGTTAACCTATCGACGATCACCCAAATCGCATCATGCCCTTTCCGACTCTTGGGCAAGCCCACCACGAAATCTATAGTAACATGCTCCCATTTCCACTCAGGTATCGATATCTCCTGAAGTAACCAGGCTGGTCTTTGATGTTCAGCCTTCACCTGCTGCCACACCAAATATAGCACAACAAAGTCTGTGATATCTCTCTTCATATCATCCCACCAATAAGTACGCTTCATATCTTGAAACATTCGAGTACTATCCGGATGTATTGTAAATTTGGAATGATGTGCCTCCTGCAACAATTCCTCCTTAATCGGATGTTGTTCTGGAACATAAAGTCATTCTCAAAAATGAAGTATCCCCTCCTCGTCACAAGAAAACTCCATCTACTGTCCAGAATTCACCCTACTACAGATGAACTGAATATGTTGATCACTCGCTTGTGCTGCTTTAATCTTCTCCACTATAGTTGACTGAGCAACCATTGAAACCAATGCACCATGCTGAGTTTGGCCATGTTCTGCTAATCTCAACTCCAAAAATTGATGGACCAAATCGGTAACCGCCACCTAATGACTGGCCAAAATCCCATGAGACTTCCAACTCAAGGCATCAGTTACCACATTAGCTTTCCCTGGATGGTAGTTGATGGTACAATCATAGTCCTTCAGATACTCCATCCAGCGTTGTTGTCTAAGGTTCAGCTCCCTCTGAGTAAATAGATATTTCAAGCTTTTATGATCGATGTATATCTCGAATGTAACCCCATACAAATAGTGTCTCCATATCTTCAGAGCAAAGATAATAGATGCCAGCTCCAGATCATGAATAGGATAATTCCTCTCATGATCCTTCAATTATCAAGAAGCATACGCAACTACCCGATCACACTGCATCATTACTACTCCTAATCCTTGGAATGATGCATCTGTGTAAAGTGTAAATCTGTCCTCTTCAAAAGGAATCACCAATATTGGGGCACTCACTAACCGTTGCTTAAGCTCCTGAAAACTAGCCTCATAAGTTCCTGAACAAATAAACTTTTCTCCCTTTTTGGTCAGACGAGTCAGCTGTGTAGCGATGCTAGAAAACCCTTCTACAAATCTACGGTAATACCTATCTTACCCAAGAAAACTGCGCACCTCCTGGACGGACTTTGGCTGCTCCAACTAGTAACTGCCTAGATCTTATGAGGGTCTACAGAAATACCTCAGCTAGATACCACATATCCAAAAATGATAATCCCAGTAGCCACATCTCTGGGGGTGGCCGGCCCGGTCCCACGGAAGTTTCCCACCGACCACCAGGGTAAATCGGGAAGCGCATACGGCGGCCAATCCAAATGCCCAGCATCCTTTGATTGTAAGATACCACATATCCAAGAAACCCTACAGAAGATAATCAAAAAGTACATTTGCTGAATTTTGCATACAACTGCTCACATTATAATATCTCTAACATCATACGAAGATGCTACTCATGCTCCTTCTTAGATCGAGAATATATTTGAATATCATCAATAAAGACAATAACGAATTGATCCAAATACTCTAAGATTACCCGGTTCATCACATCAATAAATATGGTCGGAACATTGGTGAGACTGAACGACATCATCAAAAATTCATAATGTCCATATCGAGTACAGAATGCTATCTTCTGCACATCTTCATCTCGTACTCTAAGCTGATGATAACTAGATCGTAAATCCATCTTAGAGTACACACAAGAATCCTTCAACTGGTTAAATAAGTCATCCACCCATGGCAAAGGATATTTGTTCTTAATTGTAATCGCATTCACTTGTCGATAATCAATGCACAACCTCATTGATCTATCCTTCTTCTTCACAAATAGGACTGGGGCTCCCCATAGTGACACACTAGGACGAATGAATCCCTAGTCCGCTCATGTAGTTAGATCTTAAGTTCCTCTAACTCCTTTGGTGTCATACGATATAGGGCCTTAAACATTGGTGTCGTGTCTGGAATCACTTCAATAGTAAACTATACTTGCCTAGGAGGGGGCAAACCAAGAAGCTTGTCCAGAAACACATCCTGATATTCATGAACGATACAAATATTGGAAAGATGAGAAGTAATATCTTCCTTTGTTTTCTTCAGAAATAGTAAATAACCTCGGCATCCTCCATTTAATATTTTTTATGCTTGTATTACTGAAATAATGGATATTCCATCACTTCTGGTATCCACGAATTCCCATACGGGTTGATGCGGAGGTCAGAAGGTAAATACTCTAGCTCGACAATCCACTGTAGCATGATAAGTAATTAACCAATCCATACCAAGAATGATATCAAACTTCACCTTCTCTAACACCTGGAGATTCACCATAAGGATATAATCGTCGAAATCCAACGGACATCCCTTAATCTCCTGATTGGTAGTTAACACTTCACCTGAAGGCAACGATACTGCCAAACTATACAACCATAATATAGGGATTCTCCCAATCTTACTCAGAAATATCTTGATATAAAAGAATGGAAATTATCAGTATCAATAAAAGTATCAGCATACATAGAATAAACTGAAATCATACCTCGAATGATCAATCCCTCATCCTGTTGTGCCTCCGCTCTGGTTATAGCTTGTCCAAACTCCGCTCTGGTCGGTTAGGTAGCTGAATGGGATACAGACTTCCCCCGCTCTAGCTGAAGCTGACTTTGAGGCACTGATGTCGACTGATGAATATACTGAGAAGGCATAATATAGGAAGGCGGTATTGCTAGTAACTACTGTTGTACTAGGGCGCCGAATAATAGATCTCTGACCCTGTGGAATTCTGTGGAGCTGTCGGTAACACTACATACTCTCTCCCCTGTAATTGGTATATTTGCCTTAAAGGCAGCAAAGACTGCTGCTGATGGGGTGCTCTGAACCTTGGTGGTACTCTCTGCAGTCGAGGCTGTGTAGATCGTCCTCCTGAAAGGGTAGTATCAGTGAGCTCCAATTGAGCTCTCAGAGTGCAATCATTGATTGTATGACCAAGATACTTACAATAATAGCAGACATCCTAATTTGACGGACAATCTACTATCTAATAACTATAGGATCCACACCGAAAGCACTTTCTCTCCGTAACATCCTTCCTTTGGTTCCATTGGGACCCACTCGAAGATCCTGAAGATAGTCGTTTGCCCTTCTACCATCTTGAAGACTCCCGAGATCCTGATCTCTGAGCTTGCCTCTTTTGATCAGAAATTTAGAAGTTCAAATTCTTTGACTTCTCCACGTCTTTTTCCCGAGCCACTTACTGCTGAGTCATCTCAATGAATAGATCCCGATCAACGCCTCTCTGTAAGTGTTGGCATCTTAACTTGGATATATGCAGCCAATCTCTAGGTGAACTGAAATATCTGATCACCATCCTGAGCTACTAGATGCGGGCAGAACTCGACGAGTCGAGAGAACTTTGTGTTATAATCCATGACAGAACAATTGCCCTGCTTTAAACTTAGAAACTCCTGACACCACGCCAAATAGAATGCCGCTGAGAAATACTGTCTCTCAAAAGCCTCTCAAAATGATAGACATGATATATCCCGCTCTTCGAATATCATCCTCTATGTCTTCCACCACGTGACAACCTGATCACGGAGATGGTATATAGCTAATTCAACTTTCTCTACATCGGTACATGTGATATACACAAAAATATCAATCAAACTCTCCAACCAGGAACGTGTAATCTAGGGTCAGATCCCCCATGGAATAAGGTAAATTGATCCTTGACGAATTTTGCTAGCAACGGTATCCAACTCTTATCCATAGTCTTATTAATAGTAGTCGATACCGGGTCCATCAAGGGTATCTCCTGAGCTCGAGAATCCTATCCCACAAACAGAGGATTTTAGGTCTGCTCCCGACTATCCACATCATCCTTGGGAATCCTCGGCTCTAATGACTTAGTAGGTCGTCTCGGTGGCCGACCACGTACTCGATTTTGTACAGGGGTCATAATATAATCAGATATCACCTGCTAACACAACTACTATAAATTTCTAAGAGATGAATAAAATGTACAAGATATTCTTACTTACAATTGTTTGGAGAGATCATGCTCTTGTTTGTCCCATCTCACAATCTGGATCGAGTAAACCAAAATACGACGACAAATCCAGAAGAAACTTAATATGCCCTTGTTTGTCCCTTCCAACTAACCCCCTTAATTCTAAATTAAATTGTCATATCTCACAATCTACTTGAGGAGAAAGCATGCTACCACCACCTTGACAAGTGGGTCCATTGTAGAAGATGAAGAGATGCCTAAAACAATGTATAAAGTCCCAAAATATGAAGAAAATTTTAGGTTTTGGAAAAGGAGGATGGAAACTTAGTTCAAACCCAAGGATAAAAAAGGAAAATGTATCAAGAATAGAAATTGGCAAAGCAACAAGTTGAGATTTTTGAAACTAAAGCTATAGTTTTTAATTAACTCTATGTTACCTAATGTATTTTGAGGAAGTTTAGGGAATATGAGAATTCAAAGGATCTTTGGCAAAAGATCAACAATTACAATTAGAGACCCAAGTGGTTAAATCTGAGCATATGATTTTGATGTGTTTGGCAAAGGGTTTATGTTAGCCTCATATTGTTGTTACTGATATACTATGTCAAATGTGCAGGTACAAGTGTAGGTTATTTGACATTGGCATTGCATGTGCAATGGATGATGTCCAAGTGGATCAAGGTCGACTTAATATTTGATTGGAAAAAAAATCCAATAGGTGCTGACAGATATAGAAAGTCTAAATAGATTGAGGATTAGATACTTGGAAGATGAGAGGTCAAGCAAGTGCTAGCAAATAAAGAAGTCAAACAAGTGTTGGTAGATCAGGAAGACTCTAAAGTGAGGCTTCTTGACAAAGGAAGGCCTAGAGGCTAGGCCTCTTGGCAAATGAGGAAGACCTAGAGGTGAAACCATTTAGTAAATGAGGAAGTCTAGGAAGTGAGACTTCTTAGCAAACAAAGAAGACCCAAAAGTGAGGATTCTTGATAGAGGAAGGCCCAAATACATGGTCTCTTGGTAGGTGAAGTCTAAGTGAATCTTGAGAGATCATGAATGATTTGTAATCTTCATTTTTGGATAGACTTTTTCTCAGGTATGGAATCAACCAAGAAAAAAGTGTTACAATATCATAGTTGATGATTTAGTCAACTGGGATCATTATCAATCGACTGGTATGATCAATCAATTAAATATTTATAAGATATTTTATTAGTGCAATCATTTTTATGTTAAGCTAAGGTTAAGTTAGAATATGTGCTTAATTATTTTGTGACAAGTGTATGAAGAAAAAGGTCACAAGGCAAGAGGAAATTTTAACAAATTAAGGGCGATAATCTTTTGTGCATTTACTTAATTATTTATGTATTGTGTTTTGTGCATTAACTTTCCTTTTTTTCAAAGTTGTAAATCAGATCCCTAAGAGTTATATTTTGAGGTAGTCTCAACATTAAATATTTTAAGTATTTGGACTCAAAGTTTACATTTTGAATACAAAAGACTATTTAAAAAAATTTGCACCTAAAGATGATGAGGGAATACTTGTAGGATCTTCATCTATAGGGTGTATAATAAGAAGACATTAAAAATAGAAGAACCACTCAATGTTGTATTTGATGAAAATAATAATGACCCCTAACCTAAACAAGAAAATATAAAAGAGAAAATTAATAAAGAAAATATAATTGAAAATGGAGAAGAAGAATATATAATAAATAGACATAATGAAGAAATCATAGAAGACACTCAAGAAATTGAAGAGCAACCCCTAATACTTAAAACAAATCCTAATCATCCAATAAAACAAGTAGTAGGAGATATTACTTATGAATTAAATACAATATCTTTTTTTAGGATTCAACTAATAATTTTGTCATTGTATCAATGCAAGAAGAATTTGATCAATTTGAAAGAAATCAAGTATGAGAATTAGTCCCTATAATTAAAGGAATTATTATAAAAAAATAAAATAAGATTAGTAGTTAGAGGTTGTAACCAAGTAGAAGGACTTGGTTATGATTAAACTTATGCACCACTAGCATATTTATAATCAATATGTATGCTTTTAGCATTTGTTACATTTAAAGGGATAAAACTCTACAAATGGATGTCTACACTTTTAAATAGTTATATTAAAGAGGAAGTATATGATGATCAAACCCTCAATTTTGAATGAAGGATCGATATGCACAGTTAGAGGGGGATGGGTGAATAGCTTGTTTGCTTTTTGTCTCATTTTTGTTGATCTCATTATCTTGCTTGTCTACAATAATTAGTTTGAGGAATGAAAATATATAGAAATGAAGTACAAACAAACACAAATATCGATCTAGTCTGGAAGCCCTAAATGCTACACACTTCCCCGATTGTAGGAGAAGAACTATGAAGGCCTCTTTGAGCACAGGATAGAGAGATTGAACTGAGAATTGATTGATGTTGAGTCTGAGCCTTCATCTCTCTTTTATAAAGCTGGATTATTTTTTCGATCAACCTAAAAATCACATTCGAATAACCGAACCTTGGTCAAACTTGATCCAAAGACCGAGCCCTTGGTGATTTGGACTGAGCCTCACGATCTCATCGTTATTAGATTTTTCAGTTGATCAAAACTTTTTCTATTGATTGAACCAAGCCCAGTCATCGAACTAATCTTGGACCCAAACTCGATCACTTAGACCCATCCGATCGATCGAACAAATTTTCAATCAATTAGATTGGTTGTCCGATCGATCAGATCGATTCGGCTTTGAATTTATTTGGGTCTTGTCCGGTTCACTTTGGACTTAGTCTAATAGCATTCGATTGCATTTGTCTACTCTTTAGTTTTGCTTCCAACTCTAGGTTTATGCAAGATAAGCATACAAATAAATAAGCAAATAAAATAAGGCTTAGTCTACCTGACCTACCAGCTTACCTCTTGCTTGGAGTTCACTCCTCTAAGACTTCTTCTACTATATATGATTCACTTCCCTAGGGTTTTTCCTTTGCTCAAAGTTTACTCCTTTGAGTCTTTTCACTACCTAAAGTTCACTCTCTTAGGATTTCCATTGATAATCATACAATCTTTTTGACCTGCTTGGACTTGCCACTTGCTAGACATCCGGTCATCCTTGACTTGGCTTCACTTTTCCTTTGCCAAACATCCAATCAACATTGATCTACTTAGACTTTATCATTGTTAAGCATCCGATCATCTTTGATCTGCTTGGACTTTCTCTTTCATAGTCATTCGGTCAACCTTGACCTGTTAGAATTTCTACTTGACTGCTAATTAAGAAATTGGTCAAGCATGTCAACATTGACCTGCTTGGATTTCTCACTTACTTACTTTTAAATATCTGGTCAATCTTGACCTATTTGGATCAACCCTTAGTCAATCTTGACTATACACAAGTATATTGTCAAACGTTAAAATATTGGAGGTTGATTGCATTAACACTTTGTATCATTAAAAAAAATATGATGTACTTTTTTAAAAAATTATTTTTCTAAATATTATCAACATAAATTTTTATGATTTTTTATTATATGGATTATTTATCAGTTTTTGAATCTTAACTATTGATTGAATTAAATATATTGATCAACTAGTCTAGTCCAGGGTCAATTAGAAGGGTATCTCACTCAATCAATTGAAACATTGTTGAAAATAGCACAATTTTAATTTCATATGAAATTTTATAACTTAGTTACCTGTTGACCCAATTAGACTGGCTTGAACCATGACCAACTCGACCCCCATTAATTGTTGAACCAACAGTTCAAATCGCTAGTTTAACGATGGTTTTTAAATGTCAAAACCACAAGTTAATCGATGATTCTGACTGTTGGGGGAGGGTTTTTTGGTTTTAAATGGTTAAGATTATTGTACCATTTTTTGATCAAAAGTTACGATTTAGTGTTTGTTATTCTTCAAACTCTATAAATAAGTAGCTTATTTCTTTATTTCCACATTATCTTCTCTACTCTCATCTCTCAATTCTGAAATCTTATTTTTTTTTATTTCAATTCTTCAATTATAATGGAAGGAGGTTCATCATCTCGGTCTCGGAGGGGCAAGAAAATATTCAATCCGAATGTGGATTCTTGATGATATTTAATTTATCGATGATGAGCCAAAGCAAGTATCGACACCTAAGACACAAGGAAGTACTGATATTCTATGATTTAGGATACTTTTTTAAAATCATCTATTTTTATTAAATATTTTGAGAATGTCACTCTTTCATTCAGAGAAATATGTACAAAATATAAATATTGTAAAGTCTTTTATAAATTCTAATCGAGCGACGACACCAGATAGAATTTTGAATCAAACATTCTCAAAACATAATTGTCTAGATTTTTCTTGACTAATGGAGGTATTGATTCAAGTTTATTTATATATTTTGATAATAAATTAAGAGAATTGTTAACTAGATTTTTTTTAAGAACATCTTTCTTTGAGTTTTGGCTATAAATGTGCATTTGAAATTTTTTGTCAAGAATCAATTAATCTATCTGCTAAACATGTTCCTCGAACAATACTTACTCGTACAATTAAAAAATTAGTAAGGCAAGAAAAAAGATTTAATTAAAGAATTTAGTAAATTAAATAATAAAGTTTTTTTATGTTTTGATATTTAGATCATTGTCAAGTTTAAGAGAGGAACTTGAAAATTATTTTATGACTTCTTTTGATTTTAGTGAAGCAGATGGCGAGTTAGATTTCATTAATATTCTACAGTGATGGTCATACAGGCTCAAAGTTTTTCCATCCTCTCCATCATCGCAAAAAAAATGTTAACTTATCCAGTGTCAACCATTGTCGTAGAATAGATATTTAGTTTCAGAGGTAATATATTTGATGAACAATGATCTATTTCGTCTTCTGATGCTTTGGAAGCATAAGCATTACTTGATTATTAGATGAGAGTAGAAAAAGAATATAATGAATGCAATTTTCAAATGTTTGATATTGAAGAAATTAATATTATGAGAATGAGAAATGAAAGTGAGTAATAATGTTACTTTCTAAGATAAAAAGGGTAAAAAAGTAAAGCAGGTGAACTTTAATTCCCCAATATCCTAAGAGAATACAAAAACAATCTAAATAAGTAAAAACTCTTTATATATATATTTTTATAAATTTATAATTTTTAAATAATTTTTTAAAAATAATAATAATCTCTTGATTTGTGATGAATCGTGAAATCGAACTGTGAATTGATAGTTTCGAATCATGAACTATAACTGTCTTTGATGGTTAAAGTTAAGAGTCGTTTTGTACAATTAAGATTAAGAGTCACCCTTTCAAGAATATTATACTGGTAACTTTAAACTGTCAAATCGTCAATTTTTGAATCATGGGAAGGTCTATCTTGCTCCATCAGCATGGTAAGGTCTATTTTGATTTTATGAATTGAAAAAGGTTGATATTGAAAATTGATTCTTAAAGAGGGAGAATAATTGGAAATGTGAAAAATATTGAATTAGGCAAGTTCAATAAAAAAATTTAAATTTAATTCAAGCTTAATAATTTTTTTAATAAATAAGGAGAAGGCCTAATATATTAAAAATGGATAAATTTTTTTTAAAAATAAAAATGATAAATTTAGAAAATTATCTAATTTAATGATTAAATTAAAAAATATATATACTTTTTTTATTTTGATCTATTATTTTAAGTAAAAAAAATTGACACCTGAATTGAAAAAGAAAAAAAAAGAGAGATGGTTATATG
>JAOBBC010000064.1:3259385-3270236 GCA_025388495.1 Curcuma longa
AACAGGATCTATAAATCAAGGTCCTGCAATTTACACAAAATGCAACACCCTCTTAATACAATATTATATTAAATTTTGTGCCAAAGTAAACCATAATCGAATCTCACATCTCAATCAAATTTATCCTAACTGAGTCCAATTAACACAACTTGGTCGGATTAACCCAACCAAGTCCAGTTAACTCAAGTTAACCTTAATCTAATTAACCTAACTTAACCAAATTAACCTATTCACAACCTAACCAAACCAATTAACTCAATTAAACTCGTTCTCTAATTAAACACAAGTTAGTCTCATTTACAACTTCAACCGAATAAAAACAAAACCACTATCAGTTAGAATTATTATTAAATTTCAATCTAAACTATCAGAACCAATCAATCCAATGGTTCTACCCACTTCCAACAACACGCAACTATCCCACCAATCCAACAGTAACCCATAACAGAACAGGATCAAAATTCTAGAAATCCCGATCAATCCACATTCAAATCTAACTGAAACAAGACATAACAGGGACCAATCCTAACAAAGCCCTAACACTCAAGATTAATTCATCAATAACTGATTGTACAGGACAACACCAAATCACTCAACCAGTCAGTCCAAGAAACCCAACAAATTGAACTCCAAACAGGGTAAATCCTAACCTCAAGAACTCACTAAAACTCAAATATTCAGATCCACCAATCACAGAAGAATCACGGTCAAAATCCATCAATCCCGATCGAACAGGACAACACCAAAATCCCAAAAATCCTGATCAATCCAATAAAATTCCTTACTAAACAAGAAATTCTATCCGAAATCAAGATAGGGAACTTACCTCCGATCGGATTGAATGCCCTAGAAATCACACTCTGGTTCCTAACTTCTTGCTTCCTCTTCGGCAACACGACGTCGCACGGCCAACAACGGTGATCGATGATGGCGCAGGCACGAAGGGTTGGTGTACGATTTGCCGTCATTCTCCTTTAGAGCAGCACGAAGGCGGTGGATGGTTGCGGCAGAGGGCTATCACGGGCGAGGTGTGGTGCGAGCAGGGGGGGAATCCTCTGCTGTGTCGTGCTTCATTTGCTCCCTCATCATTCAGTTTTTAAAGCTTGAAACCCGAGAGATTTTCGACGTCGAACGCGGGCGTGCAATGGCATCCGCGTCTGTTCTGGCAAACTCGATCATCGGCATCGCGGGTTGCACAGATGGCCAGGTCGCGGGTCACGATTCTGCGTGAGCTCAGAAAGAAAGTCACGATCGCGCGCGACTTAAGGTTTCTTAACGAGCGGGTTAACAGGTTTAAAACCAAATCTAGTAACCATTAACCATTATCAAATGGACTGGGTTTTAATTGGGCTTATGGGTTGTTCAATTGGCTGGTTAAATTGGGTTTGGCTAAATTGGCTTCATTATTACCCAAATCTCATAACAATCTAGCCCTAAATGATAATTATTAGACCTAATAGTTAACCCCTCTTTTTATCCTTGTTAACCAATTAGGGTAACTTATTTACAATTAACCCTAAAATTTCTCATATCTTACACTTTCTCTGCCTAATCCTCCTGATCAGGACTTTTTCTAGCCTCCAACTAGGACTGTCTAGCCTCCAATTAGGACTTCCTTTCCCAATCCTTCAAATCAGAACTTCCTCTGCCTAGCCTTCAACTAGGACTTTCCTTGTCTAGCCTCCAACTAGGACTTTCTCTTATCCGGTCTAATCGACTAGGACTTCTCATTAGTCTTCTGGTCAATCTTAACATAACTTGACTTCAGTTACATCCAAATATTAGGTCCTGTTTGGATTAACCTTGGTCAAACAGATCAGGCCTAGGTGTATTGTCAAACATCGAAACTCTGGGGATAAACTAGTGCTCCTCGCACCAACAGAAAACATAGTTTATCTTAGGATAATAACTCACTTCACTTGTGCATATTTATTAGAGTAGAGTGATAGGATGATACTTTATGATGATTATATAAGGACTATTTTCTTTTTGCCTCCATAGGTGTGATGCAATGGTACAATACTTAGGGAATAAATAAGAGAATCAGAGTTTAAATCCCAATAGGGATAAATATTTTAAAAGTCAACGTCTAAGTGCATATAAGCACCAGATTTATTTGATAGGTGAACTAGAGGAGAAGATAGTCTACCTTTAAGATTAAGGTTAAATTTTTTTTATAATGGATCAAACACCATATTTTCACAAAATTACCTAAGTTTGATACACTAAATTGACCCAAAGTATCATTTTGATATTAACATCATTTGCATAATCATGGCTCAAACACACAATCTATTCTCACCCACATATTTTGAATGATAATAGTTAATTTATCTTGAAATCGTATATTGATAAATTATTTAGAATTTAAACTAGTAAAATTTTAAGAGGATTTCAACTTTTATTAACTATCTAAAAATAAGAGTTTTGTGTAATTTTTTTCTAGATAAAATACATATAATTATTTGTGTTCTCAAATCTTTTATAACTTTTTAAAGATTTTTGAAATTTAATATAGTTATGATTTAGAACTATAATCGCCTAATCACTTGGTTGACAAACACATTGTTATAAAAAAAATGTGCCAAGTATACTATAAGGTTGATTGATCAAAATTTTTAGCAAGTGTTTTCAAGGAAAAAGTGTTGGCTAACCATTCCAATGTTGGGTTGTGATAACTGTCATTTTATACATTGTTTTACTGTCGTACTTGATTTTTTAAATCCTCTTGTATGTTTAAACTGTTATTCATGTGTGTTTTAGGAGAAAGAGTAAATTTTGAGCTTCATTATAATTTTCCAATATTTAGGGCATTATTTTTGAAAATTTGAAAGTTGTCTTATAGCAAAGGAAAACATCAGTTGGAACTCGAAGCCCTCCACAATAGGGAACACAGCCTGACCGTGTCCCATAACATAGCTTAGCCATGTCCCTTCCTCCTCCTTCCCCACCTCCAATTGTATCCCCATCATCCTCTGTTAGAGAGATCTCGCTAGTGAAACTTCACCATCATTACCATCTCCAGCGGTCACTTCATCGACAAGCCCTCGACCTGATTGGGAGAGAGGCTACTATCTCCAACTCCACCCTGATTGGGAAGGTTCTCTCGTGAGGGAACACATCACTTGTAGAGGGAAGAAGGTGCGGAGATCTTCCACCTTCTTAGCTTCCACAAGTCCATCATCCAGCCATCTCTATCATCCACAATCATTCATCTAATAGGAGGGGGAAGCTTTGCCTTTAGTGCTTAGTTTGTTAGTCTTCTGCTTGCAACATGTTTGATTAAATTCTTCATACATTACTTTTATTATAGTTAATGCATTTCCCTTTGTTCATTTCTAGAATATTTGTTTCATTTGAATACTTTAAGTTTATGCTATTTGTTGGAATGCAATTAGGTTAGGTTAGATTAGGATGCTTTACTTTATACTTTCATTAATTCCTTTGCAGCCATAGTTTAGTGTTTGTGTTATGTTTTTATTACTTGCATTGCTTTTCATTTATTAGTCTTAGCATTCGAATCCAACAACAAATCCCCATTTATAGCATCAAACAACTAAATTCTCGTTTACCATTTAATCATGAGATTAACAGTTGTTGTTACATTCCTTGAGAGACAATCTGAGTTACCCTACACTACACTAGAATAGGGGGTTCGGTAATTAAATTCTAACTGTAGTATGACATACACATTATCAGGTAGATATCTAAACTTTGATCTATAGATTTTTATATTTAATTAGGTTTATTTAGATGTTGTAATGCTTTAAAATTAATCTAATGGATATAAAAGGATTGATCTTCAAGAGGGAACTGTAGGATCATGGAGATCAATAGGGGGGTAATGCAGGAGGATTCGAAGATTTTTATTACTAGTTTTGACAATTTTAATTTTTTGATATTTAGAGTTTTTTTTATCATTTCTATTTTTGTATTTATTTTATTTTATTTTTATTTTGAGTTTGTTTAGGAATCTTAAGATTTGGACTTTGTTAAGATTTTTTTCTTTCTATTAGAAATTTTTTTCTTTCTTTGCATCTTATTTTAGGTCCATTTAAGCAATTGTTTAGTTAATATTTAGTGTGAAACTATTGGTTTAATAATGTTTTTGATAGTGCTATTTATTTTCCTATTTTTTGATATTTTTTAAATCAACAGGTTTTAGAAGATTGATTTTGGGCATTCGCAATAAATCAACAGAATCAATATAGTCCGTAGGATAATTATTATCCCGTTTGACGTCAATTGATATTAGAACACTCTTACTTCTTATGGATGGTCGTCTGATCATGATCATGATCGTGATAGATATGTTCCAGCTTAGGAAGCCTTGCACCGTAATCATAGCACCTGAAACGAGATACTTGAAAATCTATAGAGACAAGTCACAAAGTTATCCCAACGTTTAGTGGTACAAGATCGTAATGGTCATAAGTTCCTTTATTCACCTTTTGAAAAATTATTAATTTCCAATCAAGGAGAGATGTCAAAGTGCAATTTTGGTTTCGAGGGATTAGAGATCAACAGCCCTGCCACCACAACTTTGAGAGAATGTTGACTCCATAGCGCCTCTATGTCTCCTTCCTCTCGTGACGACAGAGACAACTATGAGGATGCGGACTTCGACAACATCAAGTATGACCAGTCATACTCTCCCGATCGTCCGATCACAGTATGCGGCAAAGACGATGATGAGATTGAAAAATTTGGTAATCTAGTATGTGATAATAATGATGAAGTAATTAAGTGGATTTAGAGGAGAAGGGTCGTGCTCTACACCTTGAGCGGTTAGTTCTCGCTCTGCTAATGTTCTAATCAATATAGACTCTAGCATGGGCAAGGATGAAATGATAAAAGAGATGCAACAAAATATCAATCAGGTATTCCTGGTGGAGGATTTAAAGTCAAAAGGATTTTTTGAAAGAATAACAGTAGAAAATCTTGGAAGAATTCTAGTGAGAAGTTAGAGAGAAGCTCCAACAAACTTGACACCTCAGCTACTACCAAAGAAATTCATTTTCAATCAAATCTATCTGCTGTATTCACCAAGCCATCATTCCTTGTTCGAGTATTAGAAAATGCAAGAACTTTCAAAGATGATCCTATCAAGCAGGAGAGATCTGAGCAATTTCTCAAGGACAAGTACAAAGGAGGCTTGCGATCTATACAAACCTTCAGGCATTATGTCAGAGGATGATCATTCTTGAGAGACATTGGACTTTAAAGCTATAGCTATGCTAGTACCTTTACTTGATATGGCTTTGCCACCTTCTTTTGATGCAGTGATAAACCTTGACAAGGTTGAGAAGTCTCTGATTATTGGTGTTGATGATATAATACACAGGTTGTTAACGCAAACGATCAGAAGATTGAAGCTAATGAAGCAATCAACTTGGTTGAAATACAATCTGTTGATGGAATTGATGTGTGCAAAATTAATTTTTAGTTTCTCAAGTTTGGAAATAAAGTTGCGTCTAGATCGCCAAGGATTTCCAAAATCCAATAGCTTCTAGTATATTTTATTGAGTTAATATCCGAAGATCTTCCTCCTGGACTACCACATGACACTACTCTAAACTCAAGGATAAATTCTTTTTAACTCGGGGTGACTAATGCAAGAGGATTCGAAGATTTTTATTACTATTTTTGATAATTTTTATTTTTTTATAATTTTTAAGTTATTTGGTATTTAGAGTATTTTTGACAATTTCTATCTTTTATATTTATTTTATTTTATTTTTATTTTGAGTCCATTTAAAAATTTTAAGATTTAGAGTCCTTAATTTTTTCCTTTCTTTGTATCTTAGGATTTTGGGTCTATTTAAGCAATTATTTAGTTGATATTTAAGATAAAATTTTTGATTTAATAATATTTTTGATAATGATATTTATTTTCTTATTTTTGGTATTCTTTCGAATCAACAGGTTTTAAAAGATTGAATTTTGGCATTCACAATCGATCAACAGAATCAATACAACCCATAGGATAATTGTTATCCCATCCGGTGTCAAGGGGTGAATATCGATTGCTTCTTTCTATTAGATTAGTAGCAACAGAAATACAATAAAGAACACAAACAAAAGAGAAGAAACACATACCAAATTTACTTGATTTACAACCCTCGAGGATTGCTAATTCAAGGCTTATGTATTGGAGGCATCCCTCCACTAGAGTTCTTCTTTTCGAATGCCTTCTGGAGGTGGAGAAATCTTTCTTACAGTTTAAGTACAAGCACAAGAATATATATGCAAATAAATAGCAATGCTTGTAATAAAAAAAAAACACACTCGTTGAGTCGATGTGAAATCATAGAACTCCTAAAATTAAGAGATAGATTGAAGCCGATGCGAAAGCAACTCAGACATTACAATGTGGTTCAATCAAGGAGGAGCTCAGTCGCGTTGGCCCCTTTATCAGTGCAAAAGACCTCTGGGACAAATTGGTTGAACTTCATAAGCAAGCCATAAGCACCACGGTAACGAAACACAAACTAATTGTGAATAGATTTACTAATATCAAAATGTAGGACTACGAATCATCTTCATCAGAAGAGTCGAACAAGGGAGAAGAAACAAGCTTCCAAGCACTACCAGCACAATATGAAGTGTCCGAGTCTAAATACGAGTTAAAATCCAAAACTGAGTCTGAATCAAGCTACAAATCCATATCCGTTTTCAAAGGACCTAACCCAAATGTAAGCTCTAATATAAAAATCTAATTTGTTTAGTGTAATTGCATATTTAACTCATAAATTAAAAAAATCTAATATTCAAGTCAGATCACTTCTAAAGGAGATCAAACTTCTCAAGAAGTAGACTGACTCGAGTTTGGTAATCGATCAAGCTTAGGTCGGAACCTCAACTCAAGTCCAACAACTTAAGGAAGAGAATTCCAATCTAAAGGGTCATGTTAACAAACTTAAAGGTTCATTGGAAAAATTCGCTATTAGATCCAAGAGCCTAGATATGCTACTTGGGTCTTAACGAGCTATGTACAACCAAACCAGACTTGGATTTAAATCAAAATATAATAAAAAAATCTTACATGTCTTTAGTTAAACGGAACCAACCTAAAGTCCAAGCATGAGTTCTTAAGTCAAATTTGAGCAATCAAGTTGGAATGAACCAATATTGGATCCCAAGGATCAGATTCACTATATGACTAGACCTTATTAGGGTCATTATCCAAGGGGAGTCAATAGAAAATCCATCTTAGTTAGATAAACTGATTAATTTTTTATGTTTAGTTTTTTTTGCTTTTTAGACTGACTCTAGGCTAAATAAGGATACAAACTTGATTGACACTTGCCAACCTAGTACTAAGGTGGGGCAAGATGATAATGTGTTGGGGTAAGACATACCCTACTTAGTCGGCTTAGCTAAGTGAAACTAACTAAAACTATCTCGCCACGTCCTAGACTAGTTAGAATAGAATTTTTCAATTAATTAGCTAAGTGTTTAATTTCATGAATCAACTTTGTTTTAGAAAGTGATTCACTACAAAAAAAAAAGATTTGTTCAACGGCAATAAAAATTTGAGAAAAAATCATCTCAAAAAAAATTTATGATGAATTTTGCAACAAACATTTTTTCATCGCTAATAAGTCGTCGCAAAATTTTATGATGAAAAATTAGAAATCCATCATAAAATTTGTAACGAAAAATATTTTATTGTAAAATTCATCACAAATCAATGACAAAATAAATTTTCATCACAAAATAATGACTCTAGAATTTCTGCGTTGATCAGCAACGAAAAATATTTTCATCGTAGATATTTTTCATCGTCACTAATTTGAGATAAAAATTATTTTCGTCACTGATTTATGATAAAAATTGTTTTCATCGCAAATAGATAAATTTTGCAACTAAAGTTATTGTTGCAAAATTTATCGCAAACTTATAATTTTTGCTCCAATCTATAAATCTGATACATCATCATACATACAAATAAAACCGGTAAATCAACAAACCTACATCATCATACATACAAATAAAATCTATAAATCAATATCATATCTGATACATTCATACAAAACAATAATTACATAACAAAATCAAAGATCTCATAACAAAATGACAAATTATAAATCTCATAACAAAATGATAAATCAAAGATCTCATAACATAATGTGATACATCGGACATGACAAATCAAAGATCTCATACAAAATCTGATACATCATACACAGACAAATCCCAAAACAATGTTAATCTAAGAAATCATCAACAAAAGATCTCCTAATATTGTTCAAGTCAAACTAGACAATGTAACAAAACTCTCAACAAAAGATCTTCTTCTTTTTTCCTATATTAGAAAACAAATAAACAAAAATTACATCAAAAATTAAGGAACGTCAACTATTCACCCTTTTGGAACAAATCATATACATAAAATCAAATATACTCTGAAAAACTATAGCAAAATTACCCACATAAAACCTCAACAATGAATTCTACATTATTAACCTAGTAAAAAATTGCAAGAGGAGAATCTAATGAAACTAAAATTACCCACATAATTAAAGGTGAGATAATGAACACTAACAAAAAAAAAACTATCTACATCTAGAATTAGTCGAATTAGTCCAACTCTACTTAAAAGTAGCATTGCGTGCATAAAGGGCACATAAACTGAAGCCTATTTTAACTCTACTTAAGACCCCAACATAACTCTACTTTAGACTAAACACTGACCCAACCTCAAAATGCTAAGAATGTAGAAGGCAATTTGGATCAAAGCGCATGAGAGACCACTACAATAAGTTTGAACTCCTGGCATTTTGAACAAATAGAGGTCATCTATGGTTCAACTAGCCTAGACTACTATTCTGTCAAAATCCACCGTTTGCTTTCTGTAACAAGATCCAACATCAGACCTTATTAGTCATATGTCCCACTATAAGATACATAAAATGGAGGCATTAATATATCAGCAGTGCATTATCCAAAGCATAAAGCCTGAGTTCCAACTCCAGAAGAAAAATACAAGTAGCATAGATACACCATCACATGACACAAGTGGGCAGGTTCCACCATTGGCGCCAACTTCAAAAACAAAGGACACATAATGGCCTCAACGGCACATCTTATTCTAGATAGTAATGCAGAGAAGAGCAGCATACCGAGCCACAGGGATGATGATCATTGAAACCACTTTGTTCTTGCAAAGCAAGACGCATGGGAAACTTCCGTGGGACCGGGCTGACCACCCCCAGAGATGTGGCTACTGGGATTATCATTTTTTTAGAATTGATTCCTATGATGATTGGATTTCAGAATTCCTCCTGTAATAACGCTAGAGGCATTTTCATATAGACAAAATTTTCTACTCCAGCTTTAGTTGCACAACACCTCGTGCTGCCAACAAGCAGTAGATGATTCTAACCAAGTCTAAACAAGTTCTCTAGAGAATGAAAAAAGGATACAAATAAGAAGAAGACGAGAAGAATATGGCAAGAGAGAAGATGAATGTATGTACAAGTGTATAACTGTACAAGAATTTTCTGGGAAAAGATCAAAATGACTTCAGATGAAAATACCATAAACATATCTATAGAAGGGACAATATAGTATAAAAGACCTTTTTCAGGGTAAGTATTTTTTTCAGGAGCAGGGGAGTTTAGCATACAAAATTCACCTGCCTGATGGATAAACCAGGTGAATCAACAGCATTGATGTCAGATTTTGTACTTGATCCGGCACTCTGTGCATTTTCTTTCATCTCAGGATTTAAGTGTCTCGTTGACGGACGAACTTGGATTGACTGCATGGACAGGATTTAAGTGTGACTGCAAGTAATGAGATTAAGAAAAATAAGTTTCTTTAGGACAAAATGTAGGTCATTAATGCAAACAACACCATCGATTAAAAACTCAAAAACAATAAAAAATATAAAACAATACGAGAGATGTAAGCAACACTATCCATCGACGAAGACAATGAAACCATATGTGATTAAAGTTTTGGTTCTTTGAGAAAGTAAAATAACAAGGAGAAAGAAAAATAAGCATTTCCTTTGAAGGAACCTGGGTATGAAAAGAAAATAGAAGGAAAATTTTCTCCCCTCAAACAAATATAAATGCAGACAGACGCCTTGTCTAATTAACCTGCTTCGCTAACCTTACGGAACCAGAAACATCTTAGACATAGTTCTCACTATCAATATCCAGACTCAAATCTATCTCAATCTTTGATTTTGTCGGCTTCACTCGGACCTGAAACAACAAAAAAATAGTCAAAGAAAGGTTATAATAATGAAAAATAAACATATAGAAATATCTGAATAAGTGTATATAACAATTTCAAAAAAAAAAACAAAAATAAGGAAATCACACTTGAAACTGAATCTATTGAACATACCTTTTCATCGCTGGTTATTCCTTTTCAGCCACTCCCAAAGGCCAACAGTTGTTCCAACTCTCACTGCGCCATACTCGTTATCTTCATGGCAAGCATCAAAATTCAGACGAATGTACGTTGTTCACCATCTGGAATACAACGGAAGGCTTCACCACCAGGCTGCAGCAGCCTCACGGCCGGCTCCCTCGCCACTAGGTTGCAGCGGCACTGGAGGTCGCGCTCGGCCTCGCGGCCAGCCTCACCGCCAGGCTGCGGCGGTGGGCCGGCCTTGCGGCCATGGCTGAGGAGCCAGCCGCCGCGCCCAGATCGAGCCGGAAGGGGAGGGGCAAGTAGAGGGGAGAGAATTACGCTCTGTTTGGGAGGAGGTGAGGGAAAGGGAGGGAAAGGTAAGGGAGGGGAAAAAAAATTTTTTCCTGTGTTTGGGATGAGGTGAGATACGGAAGGGAAGGGGAAAGAAGGGGAAAGCTTCCCCTTCCGGGCTCATGAATA
>JAOBBC010000064.1:3361236-3374293 GCA_025388495.1 Curcuma longa
TCATTCAGCTCCACAAACTTCATCTAGACAAAACATGCATCATGATGATATTTTGTACTAGAAAAGATTACTTTTCTAAAACTCATATCAAAGCTAAACCTAACTACAAATCTGATTGATTAATCAAAATTAAATCCTCTAATTTGAATGGTTAGCTAAATCTAATTGTATTTCTCAATTGGGTAGCCGAAATAAAGGACTACTAGACTGCTACAATATGACCAAAACTAAATGAACATGATTTGCAAAAGAAATATAGAAAAAGTGTTCAAAATCATTGTCATAATAGAGGTTGAACCCATCACAAATTAGGTTGAAGTGAAACAAAAGTTGATGGAGAAATATATCCCATGCACTTCAAAAATCAACAATAGACCATATGGATAATAAGTCGTCGTCTCTAAGTGTAATTGAGCATTAAAGGAAGTTGAGGGCCTACAGATGTTGCAATCTAGACTGAGTTAAGGACATACACGTGTTGCAATCTAGATAGGAATGTAGAAAAACTCTCATTCACTTTATTAATAGGTAAAGTTGTTTGTCTCGACCTCAATAGAATAAGCTTGCCATAATGCCATTGAAATTGAATAGTTCTTATAAGTTCTTGCATTTAGGTCACTCAGCCTCTCAACTTGTAATGCACCTCCTCATAGGGTGTCACCACACGCACCCTAGACCTATCATTCAAGGTGCCCACACAAATACCTAGAAGACTATAGAACAATTCAAACTATTGTATACTATGCTACAACTATCGCGACAAAGATCATGACATATCAAAGTTCCTACATAAAATCTTAACCTGAGAACAATCCTCAAAATTAAGTAGCATATTTCCCAACTTCAGGGAGTTATGAGGAGATCAAACTATTGAACAACCTGTGGAAGATCACGTACTAGTTGTTTACTATCCACACCAATGTTCATAACACATGAAAGCATACTAATATGCAAATTACGAAAACAAATCATACATTGTTGCACAATGTAGAAGTTGCATGCATGTACTTTCCACACGATCCATTTCTAGGATAAGCTCCCACCAATCTCATCAAGTCCATACAAAGTGGCATGGATATATCCAACCTCCCTATTACATATAAGCATTTAGTCCTAATTGATATGGGCCCTTATATTCATAAAGTACAATTCAATGTTCTTCCCATATCCATGGCTCACAACCTTGGTAGGCACTAGATTTACAATCATTATGGAAGAAAGAACATGTACGTTCTTAAACACAATGAGAAGAATATCACATTGTAACTTGCCAAGCAAATTCAATCAAACCAAAACCCAAGCAAGCCTAATCCATGAACAATCTCTTTTCCTTCTCGCAAAATCCAATTTGTGGAAAAGGGAGGGAGTCATGAGTGATGGTAAACTTAATGCTTAGGAACTTATGGCCAGCCCTAGTGCCTCACTAGAAGAGCACCCTTTAAGGTCAAGAAGATCTTAGATGAGTTTTAAGGCATAACCCCAAAGAATTACATGATGAACTATCACTTATACTCCCAATTTAGCATGTCATACTCTTTGTTACAGAGTCACAATTGTCTATCCTCTCATACTACTACATAAAACCCCAAGAACACATTGAACTAAATAGCAAGTTTAATGAGTTCCATAAAAGGCTTTATTCAAGAAATGATGAGTTTTCACATCATCCCCGCATTATTAACACTCAAAAAGATGGCACTAAGAAAGTATGTGTTGACAATTGCATCATCAATAAGATCATTGTTGTGTAGGCATGATTTGAAGTGTTGACCTGTGTCATCCGAAACGAACGATATTTATCGTTCCAGCATGGAACCGACATTACCACCACGACCGCAAACCATCACGACCTCACAATGGCCTCGTGAGGTCGCCGCATGGTCGCAGATGGTGTCGCGACCCGGTGCGGCCCTCAATATGGTCGCAGCATTGCGGTTGCCGTGGTGATTTTTTTAAGATTATTTTTTAAATAGGTATTTTTTATTATAAATAAACTATTAATTATTATATAACTATTAATTATATATAATAGTTATAAATATAATATACTATTAATAATAGTTATAAAATATTAAGAATTATTTTAATTTTTTAAATAATTTTATAAATTAATAAAATAATTTAAAATTTTTAGTATATGTTGAAAATTGAATGTGAATTTAAAACAATCTAAAAAATTTCTAAAATATATTTCTTAAACATTTAAAATAAATTTTAAAAAATTAAAAATTTACAAATACACTTCAAAATAATTTAAGACCTTCAAATAATTTATAATTATCTTTGAACCTTTCAAATAATTTTATGACTTTAGATTTAATTTTGAATTTTAAAAATTATTTATTTTTTAAAATAATTTTTACAAAAATTTAATAGGCATTACCTTATAAGAAAATATTAAAATATGAACTCAACACCTCAAAATATAACATCAATAGTGAGCATATTTAATAATCAAATATTAATAAAATTAATTTTTAATTAATATACACTTATATTTGAAATTTTAAAAAAATATCAATCAATACACGACACAATATAGTACAAAAACCGTATCATTCTGATCCGGAATCGAAACTCCAACACGGGTCGAAATTTTAAACCTTGTGTGTAGGTTTCTCATAACTAAACAACATAGTCGACTTGATAGTAAGATCTCAATAATTCTCTAAGATTACTTGTATATTAAGTATCACAGAACTAAGATCAAAATCGATGATGAGTGGAAGGTTGTCTTTAAAACACAAGAAGTATTCAAATAATTAGTCATGCCTTTTGGTTATGAATAATTTGCTCTTTCTTACAACCTCAAATTTTCTTCCTTAGGTTTAGGGTAATCAAGAATTAGCTTGAACTTCATATAGCCTTCAGTAGGCTCAAAGCCTCCGCAACTTTACAACCTTCTATAAAGAATTTTAGTAACATTATAGCTCCGATTATGGATGACAAAAGCCTATATTAGACATTGTGATCTTTTCAAACCATTAAAATTTCCTTGTGATGTATATAGGGTAAGAAACAGAGCTTTAAGTCAAGAAAGGCACCTAATCACATTCTTAAGAGAATAACTTAATAAGGCTAGGCAACATTACTCAATAATTTTTAGACTATCATCTAGACCCTTAAAAATTGGCGCTACTACTTACTGCCTCATGAATTCGTCATGTTTTTTGACAATAAGATGCTAAGTTTCATTCAATCTTAAGATGAGGTAAGTTAAGTTCCTTCAAGAATCTACCTCTGTGCTAAAATATCAACTTAGTGAGGATAGCGCACCCCACTGATGCATTAAGTTGCATTGTAAACTCTTTGCATAAACTGAATATGATAGTTGAAATTTGATTGCCTCAAGGATAAATATACTACATGTTCTAACTTTGAGGTAATGTTTTGAGACATTTAAGATGAGGACAATCATGAGTTGATTGATTTTATGATTATAGATAGTTATCTATTTAAAGGTAGATGCTTGTGTATTTTTAAATCTGTTACTTAGAGATTTTTCATTTAGAAATTACATACAAGTGGTCTTACTAGACACTTAAAACAAGATACAAATGTCCCCTTGTTTTGGATAGATTTACTAGCCATTGTTGAGATAAGATATTGATAGGATTGTCCCAATGTTGTATCTGTCAAACAGGTAAGGTAACTATGCAAAAGACGAGTCTTTAAGCACCACTATTGATTCCTTGAGTCATAAAAAGGTCTCAACATGGATTTCATTTTAGGGTTTCCAAACTAATCGAAACCATGATTCTATCTTAGTGATGGTTTAGTAGTAGTGGTGGTAGATAGGTTTTCAAAAATTACACATTTTATTTTGTGCAATAAGACAAATGATGTATCACATATAGTCAAGTTCTTTACAGATGTTGTTAGATTACATAGATTCCCATCGTCAAGTCATATATGGATATTAAAATTTGTCAAATACTTTGAAAAAATCCTATAGAGGACCCGACTTAAGTTTTTATATGCATTTCATATGCAAATTGATGGGAAAACCGAAGTTATCAATTGTAGTCCAGAAAATTAGCTTACATGTCTGGTAGGTGGGAAACCAAAAAACTAGAAATCTGGAAGAAAAAAATTTCGCCAATTATCAAATTTACTTATAACCATTTTATAAATGAGTCTTAGACTTTCTCTAGAGCTTAGTCTGTATATCAAATTCCCCTACTTACCATTTCATTCCTCCGAGTCTGCTGAAACTTGCCTAAGCATGTTCGAAATAGTCCCAGTGATGCTAGAAGGAAAATCACATTAAATAATTAAACTTATAGAATACATATTATGCACATCTTAAACTTAAGATGTGCAATAGAGGGAACTGTTCTTGTCTATATTCACCCAAAACCTTTTCAAAATAACCTCCAAAAAGCTTCACAGCCACTCCACTAGTCCCTTTTCATTAGGAGAAAGATTGGTCTAAAAGAAATTTCATGCTCACTCCACTAGTCCTGATTTCATTGCAAGAAAGATTGGTGCTAATGCGTATGTTATTAAAATACCAATGAATTTGAACATCAGCTTATATTGTCATGTCATTTTTTAACATTGAGGCCTTATTGTAATATCGAGGAGCATTCAAGTCTTCCTCTTTATCTATGGTTCACACTTCTATAGTTCTGAAACACATGCTACCTTAGTCGACTCATTATATCAAGCACATAGTAAATACTCAAAATGTGATAGCTCCCTATAGAAGCATCTAGAGGTACTTTCATTAGAAATGACTTCTAGAGATAGACAACTTAGAATAGGGAAAATGAACTTCTAACACATTGTTTCTAAGACACTTAAGGTGATGCAACAACAAACATCAGAACCATCTTCTACAAAGGTTCTCCAGTCATTCCTTCGCAATGATTTTTGGCGCCTTAAAGCATGATTAGCGACGTCTTATCTCTCCACTCAACAAGGTTTGGCTGTTCTTAGTGGAGGAAAATGATGCAAATGGATTTGAATTACAATTTTGAATTCGGATTGAATTTGGAAACAAGAAATTTGCTATCTTGTAACTTATAAGTAGTTTAATGGGATTATTGTATTTCTCGATTTATGATATTTTATTTCCTAATTTAGTTAGAGATTGAGTTTATTAAAGTGGTGTTATTTCAATGCAACGATCTCTTTTGACTAATAAAAAATTTAACTTTTAATTCTCTATATGAGATTTCCCACTATGTGAAGTTGTGGTATGCCATTTAGATCCCCACCACTCCATGCCATCTCCATCTTAACTAGCTCACCTTTGTGACCAAATCAGGGCCAACTTCATTTTTTCAACACCTTCCTTTAATTCATCTACAATCATGCAAGCCTCTATCTTCCCTAGACTCCAAAAGCACTCACCTAAGCAAATCATCTCTTCTTCTAGACATCCTCTAAACACCATCCTTGTGCCAATCATCCCAACCAACCCCATCTCTCTCTCTTCGTGACCCGTTTGTCTCAAAGTCATCTTTATGAATCCGCAGATCCCACTACTCCTATAAACCAACCTCTCACCTAACTCATCCTTCACCTATCCTTTATTTCCAACTACTTCAATTACAAGGCCTCTAATGTCTACTTGATCATATAAAGGAGCTTGTCCTTAGATTCCACCTCTCTTCATCACTGTTGAAACTACTTCCACCAATTCAGCACTCATCTCTTTATTCACCAATGCATGGAACAGTGATAGTAAACCTAAGCACATACTTGTGTTTGTGCCACCATCATTTTCACATTCGAACCACTAGGAGCTCTACTAAAATAGATTTGATCAGATTTGTTAACGATCCATCTTTGCAACCACAACTATCTCAACCTGTAACTATCACAAGTTCCTCCATTTGCAGATCACATTCCATGTTAACACCTTTTTCATTGTCATCTTCCCCCTGTAATGTTGGCTCTTCACCATCTTTTGTTGTGACATCTAAGGGCCAACCTTGCAAAGCATCTTGCCTAGCCCCACAGGCATGACCACAGCATGGATCCTTGTTTATTGCGCACAACACTGCAAACTTCCTAGTCCTGTCTCATATTGACACCAATCTCAAATCCTCTTGATAGGAAGAGGTTCCTCCTTCATCCTTGTCTTAGATATGTCCTACACTTTTGAAGAGGCCTTATCCAAGATTCAAAATCTCGAGCTATGCTACAGTTTCAATCTTTGATTGGAAAGGTATTGTTCCGGTATCATGCCGATATTTCGATGCATAATGTCAGTGATGGATTGGAGGTTGAATGAGTCATTGTCAGTGTCAAGTGGTATTGAATTTCAGTAATTTACCAGAACAATAGGTTTCCACCATTTCGCTCGATACGATACGATATTTCAAACTATGGTCTTATCCAAAGTCATAGCTTGTGAACAAGGTCATAATTTCAGCATAAGCAAGTTCTCCTTACCTCATTTTAAGTTGAAATTGTCCATAGTCAATCTATTATTCCACCCTACAATTTAATTTCATAATTGGGCCTTCTAAATGTGCTTCTTTGACACTACACTGCTCTAGATATTCCTCTGTTTCTATCTCTATCTTCTGAGCCACATAATCGTTGCTCCTCTCAAATTGAAGCGGATGTTATTAGTTTGTTCTCTATTAGTTATCCTCTCATCCCATAGAAGAGCACATCAATGGTGTTCTATTAAACAACTGAAGCAGCTTCCTAGGTGGTATTAATAAGGAGCTACTTCACTTAGCCAATAAGTCATCCCATTTAGTTGGTCTTCTAAAAATTGTCCTAAGCGATCTAGAAGAGCAGCCAATAAAGTTGAATGACAACATTTTTTCTCCTTATAAAGAGGACAAGACTAACAAGTTATTGTTATATTATGTATTTTCTTGGAATGTGCCAATATATATTTATGAATTTTATGATTATTTATCTTGTTTATTGGATAAACATTGTTATCTACATATGTAGTTTTTTGTTGTGTTATGATATGAAATATGATATATTTTATTGCTGTTATTTGTTCACTTATCATTTATCACTTTTTTTTACTTGTAATAGTGAATGTCTTTTGATTGATTAATTTACCTTGTTTTATGTGATGTTAGTCATTTTTAATGTTAATATCAATCTATTTTAGTTTAGGCCTCACCCTAAGAGATATGCAGTGGGCCAATTGTCTACCATCTGAAATCAACTTTTAAATCCTTGATACTTGATAATCAGAATAAATTGTAAACATTCTTTCATACCAAAGATTTTGCATATCATTTTAAGGCCAAAAATCCCATCTGATCTAAATGAAGGCAATAATCCAAAAAATCCTGCAACATCTAATCATCTATATTTTATTGTTGTTATTTGTTCACTTATCATTTATCACTTTTTTTTACTTGTAATAGTGAACTCCATTTGATTGATTAATTTACCTTGTTTTATGTAGATGTTAGTCATTTTTAATTTTAATATCAATCTATTTTAGTTTAGGCCTTACCCTAAGAGATATACAGTGGGCCAATTGTCTAACATCTGAAATCAACTTTTAAATCTTTGATACTTGATAATCAGAACATATTGTAAACATTCTTTCATACCAAAGATTTTGCATATCATTTTAAGGCCAAAAATGCCATCTGATCTAGATGAAGGCAATAATCTAAAAAATCCTGCAACATCTAATCATCTATCATCCTTAATGGAGTTCGACGATAACTGAAAATGCTTCCAATATTTTTAGTTTGTTTGAAAGGGGTGTTAGGGGATGAAAACCATCCCCTAATCTTCTATGCTTCTCTTTGATTCACTTATGATCCCTGCCCAATTCTCCTTAGATTCACTCCCAATTCATAGAGCTAGATTTCTCAATTCACAACTGCAAATGGACTTATGGATTGTGTTTTCTTCCATTATTGTCATGCGCCTCTAAAATGTAATATCACCATTATCATATTGAATACAATCATTCTCCTATATATTCTATCAACAGACAGAGAAAAATTTTAGCTAATTGGATGCCAGAAAAAGAGAACACACATGCATCAGCTTGTCAGCTTGACTCTTGTTAGGTGCTTTAAAGTCTTTCCAACTACAAACAAAGTACATTTAAAAAAAGAAATGAATAAGAACATGTAAATCTTCAGTGATGGAGTGTGTACCTTCAAGAAATGCAAGGAAACCAAGACTTGATTTATAATTCTTCAAGAACCCTGCAGGCCTTCCAGGAGAAAATGCCCCAGGTTTCCCTTTTTGAATTGCAATAAGAACCTCTCTCAGGATTGAATTGGCTAAGAAACTAAAAACATGGAAGCCAGAATTTGCTGAAAGCACAGAGGTATATAAACAAGGTTAAAAAAACAATAACTGAAAATGAGATGCTGAATAAAATAGATCATCCACAACTACCAGGATTTAATTATCTTAGAGACCTGTTGAAGATATATCAAGTAAAAATTTGCAATCCTTCTTGACACCTTGCATTGTTTGCTGATAATCATCCTCAAGTTCATCTAAGGAAGCACCACTAACCACCTGCAAGTGGTCATGGGGAATAATTTTCTGAATCATAGGTGACACAATGACTGTCCTGAAAAGTTCTTCAGCAGCTGAAGTGTTGTCAATAGCAGCATAAGCACGCAAGCAATTATAGATTGACTTTGCATCTTGATGTTTTAGTCCATCCACAAAACAATTGCCTAAGCTACCATCCAACATCAAAGTAGCATTCTGTATCCTCTTCTCCATGTTCTCAATAAAGGGGAGATCCTGTACTGCCGCAATTTAAAACAAAGTATGTAATATAACAATTTTCTGCATAAACAAAGAGGATCCATATGAATAAAAAAATATAAATGCAAAAGCTAATGGCTAAACTTTTGTGTGTGCTAAGATTTGAACAGAATAAAAGGCAATAAACTGATAATCTTAGATATCTAGCCTGGTTACCAAGTGAAAACCCAAAAGCACTAACATGGCTTATTCTACCACGTTAGGATAGAAGGGGGAATGTGTAGCTTAGAAGCAATTAGTATAAACATGTGCTTTTTGTCACAGAGAACCAAGATTCAGAAAGCCAACATACTATCCAAAATCATTTATATTCATTTTTGGCACTTTATGATCACAAAATGTCTCAGTTAAAGTCATTTTTAAGTTTTTTTTAGTTAACACCACTTGAAAAAGAAAGAAGGATAATGAATGAGAACAGAAATAATGTTCTGTGGCCTACCACCTAGTGCATGGATTATAACATAGAGACAGCCATGCAACAATTCAAGTGCCTAATTCGTAAACAGCACTGGTTTGGCTCAAAGAAGAATAAAAACAGATGGGTTGTAAGTAATAAGAAACTAGTTGATCTTATTAACGATAATGAAAAGTTAAAATAATTCATAAGTATATAGTATTTCTTGTTTGTGCTTTTGTTAAGCTTCAGTGCTTAAGTTACATCTCTTTTTTCATAAAATTGTATTAATGTTAATAATGTGCATTTACTTTTACAATTTAAAGTCAAAATCTATAAGCACAATGGATACTGAATATGTTAAATATTTAATAACAAAAATTTCAAGCCTTGGTGCAATAAATAATATCTCAGCCAGCATTACAGTATCCTTGATTTTTATCTCATTATAAGGATCTTTCAAGCACCTGCAATTTTCATTAGAGTAGAATTAAAGGGCTTTCAATAAACTAGAAGGGCTCATATAAACAATTTTACAGTCACTGATCAAAATGGTGTATGACATTTTATTAGATTTACAAACAAATTTAAGGAGAAAAATTATATAATATTACTTTTTGAACTTAAACATTTTAAGATTTTAGCATTGAAGTTTTTTAATTAGATTTTAACATTATTTTCATATGCGCCCACCTATGATTGTAGCCCCACTTAAACATTTTCCCTAAGTAAACACTAAGTCGTTTAAAACACTGAGCAGAAAATTCTCATAAAAGCATAACAAAATTGAAATAAGTGTTGGTGCAATCACAACCATGGAGATGTAATACAATCGATGTTTTGATGGATTGAGCAAATAATTTAAGTTATGATTATTGTTGTATTTTATATGTATATTTGAGTCGTGCAAGACTTGAAGAAATACACTTGACGTGAGTAAGGTCAGATGACTTGATTGCCAGATGTTCATGGATATCAGAGAAGACCACAAGATGAGGAGCATTAGAGAGCATGATTGAAACGAGGAAGCAAATATCGTAAGTGAAGGCATGAAAGATGGCGTGAGGAGAAGCCACAGGCTCGAGTGCTTCTGAGGGATGAATACTCTTACGAGAGATGGGTTCAAGGCAAGGTAGACTCTTGGGGTGTTGAGTGTTGAAAGAATATGTATCTAAGTGAAGGGTAGAATCTCAACATATGAAGACTCGACCTTAAAAGTGGTCGGAGTCATGGGACCAATCAACTGGTACTTGACACTAATCAACTAATGACTAAGTCGTGGACTCAATGACTTTGAACAGAAGGGTGTTTTGTTCGTGGTTTTCGACTAGTGAAACCCCAAACCTCAAATGAAGAGAGTTTAGGTTTCGATAAGTTTATATCAGTCAACTGCTAGTCTAGTCAAGTGTTGGTTAATCGGCTATTGTAGTCGACTAGGATTGAATGGAATGTTTTTGTTCGCAGCCGAGTAGACTGCTAAGTCGATTAATCAAGGGCAATCGACCAATAAACACATTCCAGTGACAGTCAACTAATGAAAACATTCTAGCCGACTACTTCCACAAGATCCAATGTGGAAAGACCCGTTGATAAAGTAGCAACGCAATCAACTAACGACAATAGTAGACCAGTCGACTGATAAAGAACCCTACTAAATTGTCGACGTCGGGCAACATCAGTAAACAAGCTGAATGAAGGCTAATACCAAATTGTATGAAAATCAATGAGGATCATATCTATGTTGAAGGATTGTATTGCCGCATTTTTTAGTTTCTAAAGTGTGCTTTTCAATTTTTGTCAAATTTAGATGCAAAGATTTGCAATAGAAAAATGTAGCAAAAAGAAATCCCAAATCCCAAGTAAAGCACAGTGGCAAAAAAAAGATAAATAATTCGATAAAATTTTGAATTTATAACTAAAATGAAAGAAAATACCTGTGCATGGCTAATATAAAATTTAAGCCGGTTCATTTCACTTGCAATTCTTTCCAAAAGAATGCTTTGATCTTCTCTATGATTTGGCCCAACTTCTGCATTTAATGCGCCATTAGCATTGGCTGAAGAAACTTTCTCAGCAGGGACAATCTCTGTGTTTGATGGACTAAAATGAGTGCTTGGTAATTCCTTGATAAGTTTCTCAACCTGCAAATGAACTATTCAAAATGCCAGTGTCTCACAAGCATCTAACAAAGTAATTTATCCAAAGTTCTGTGTACAAAATAGAACATCAATCCCTTGCAGTAGGGAGAGATAAGATAGCAAAACCTAAAGGAACATTTTTCATACAGTAGTCAAAGGATAGACACAAGATTTTGATAGAATATGGCATAAGAACTTCAGAAATGAACCCAAGATGATTATACAGGAGAAAAGCCAAAAATTTAAGCAGACATGAGTAGTACTAAATGACATTTACCTACATTTATAAAAATACACTATGGAATGTATACCCAGTGATTGCATGTGGAAGTGAACTATAATTTATTGCATTTCATAGTGACAGAGCGACAAACTGTTCAACGAAGTGAAAACTGTTTTGTGGTTGTGCTGGTTCAAGCCTTCAGAGTAGAATGAATGAATCTCCCAGATTGGTTGATGATGAGGTTATAAATTAATGGTTGAAATCAGTAATTTGTGGGGTCGAGTTAGAAAGTTACTGTGATAGTTGAAAATTGATGGGCTTATGAGAGAATGGTGTTGAAAATGTACAAGGAAGGTGGCACTCTAACACAGCCATAATTTCCAAGGAAGTGAAATTAAGGAGCTTGAGTGCTCCACATGGAATATCTTAAGGGGTGTCAGGAGGGGACTCATATAGGTTTGGAGGAAGGTGCCTAGCTGCCACCAATTTGACATGTTGCAACTAGTGTTCAATGTAAAGAATACATTGACACGTGATCAAGCACCTCATCTCCCAATTGTATCTGCATGTATTTTGGGGGAGTTCAACTTCTGCATAAATAATCTCGGTTTCAAACATATTCATGAAAAGTTTTAGAATTACTACTTTTGACCTCTTTGGAGCCAGTGAGGTTGGATTTTTCTAGTCATTTCAGATTTCCTAATTTAAGTCCGAAATTTAGACTCGAAATTGTTTAGAATGAGAATTTTCAAGGAGGTCACAAACCATCTTCCCATCAATATCATCACTGTGATAAAAAAACATAGAGCCAATCAACTGAACAGAAAAAACGTATATAAATTGATAATAAATTACGACTTCTTTCAGATAACTAAAAGGCAACAATAGAAAACTCAACAATTGCCGAAGACAGAGAGCAAAAGAGCCAAAGAACGCTACAAAGGTTCGAGTTATGTAGCACCTTGGACACTACATGGAAGGTATCGAGCAGCAGCTCCAGAATCTCCCTGGCAACCGAAGCCTCAGCTCGCTGGCGCAGACCACTGCGGATCGAGGTGAGAGCGGCATCAATGACTGCGCGGAAAGCAGCAACCTTGTCGCGGAACTCGACAAGCGGGGCGCGCATGCGTGCGGCAGCAGAGTCGACATCGACTAGGCGGGTGCTGAGACCAATAAAATCTGCATAATCTCGGTTTATGAGATCGATGAGCTCGGCCTTTAGGTCAGCGAGGTAGGAGCGGAGCTCAGCCGCGAGGCTCTCGAGGGGTACGAAGGTGCGGAGGTCAGCGACGTAGGAATCAGGATCGAAGTCTTCACTGAGGAAGGACGAGGAGTTGAACCAGGGCGGCTTGGCGTCGATGGGATCGCCGAAAAGATCCGTCGGCGATCGAGGTGGGAGGAGGCTGTCCGCCATGATGAAGTTCTCTGGATCTGGATCTGCACGACGGGTCAGAGGGAGAGAAGAAATGAAAAAGAAAACCGGGTCGGGTTTCTAAAATCCGACCCGTAATATTTTAATATTATTATTTGAACAATTATTAAAAATATAAAAAGACTGATCGT
>JAOBBC010000064.1:3416538-3427582 GCA_025388495.1 Curcuma longa
GTGTGTGTGTGTGTGTATACCAAATAAGTTTGTTTTGTGGCTAAAATCAAACTAAAAGCAAATCACTCAGATCTTAAAGAATGAAAACAACTCATTGTAAAGGAGAAAGAGTAAAGAATCATTTAGCATGTTTCATCATCATCAAGTCATATAAGTGCCAGTCCACAGGCCCCACCAACTACTGCTAGTCCAGCAACGACACCGCCAGGCACTCAGATTGTGGAAACTGCTGATCTATCAAGAGGTATTGCCAGTGCTCAATTTCCCACAGCCAATGCGGAGGGACAACAGTCAGCCAAGATACTTCACTCTGCAGCCCCTCCCTGTTTATCACAACCTACAGAAGCAGCCACCCCTGAAACTAGCATGATGTCTGGTGCAGCCTCACAGCAAATGGATAAACTCTCCTGCCTTGACACAGCTAATGGCGCTGGCATACGATCAGTGTGTCAAGCTGCTCCTCCAGCTACCATCCCCACACTCGAGCAATTAGCTGAATTGAACAGTATGCAGCTCCTCTTCACTTACAGAATTCTGGGGATGCAGTTACACCTAGTGCTGGTCACAGAAAGCAACAGAGCCTGCTGGTATGGCTAGTGGAATGGGTAAACAACCAGTGTGCCAGGTTGATCCTCTTCGCTTACAGAATTCTGGGGACGCAGTTACACTTAGTGCTGGCGCACTGAAAGCAACAGCACCTGCTGGTATGGTTGTGGAACGGGTAAACAACCAGCGTGCCAGGTTGATCCACCTGCAGACATCACTATAAATGACGGAGCAGTGGCTGAGACAGTGCAATACAGCAGGAAAACCAATCGTAAGACCAGATCGAGTGCCGTTCCAGCAGAGCAAATGCATGTGCAGACCTGTACTGGCACTACTGCTCAGAAACAGCAATAATCAAGGGAATGGCATTTGTACTTCTACAGCCCCTCCTAGTTTACTGAGTTCAGGTGATGCAGCCATAATTGGTGCTGGTAAACAGCAAGCTGCAGAGCCTACAGAAGCTGTTACAGCTAATGGCACGGGCAAACAACCAGTATGCCATCCTGATCCTATGGCAGTAGACACCACAAATGATGGAGCTGAGGCTTGGCAAGTGCAATCCAGCAGGAAAACAACTCGTAAGACCAGATCGAGTGAAGTTCAAGTGGAGCAAGTGCCTGTACCCTGCTGATCCTACTGCACAAACACAGAAATAGATTCTAGCTCCTGCTGTTCAAAATCAGAATGTTGCAGTCCAGAAACAGATTGTCACAGCGCTGCCAACTCCAGATCAGACTCAGCAAACATATCGAACTGGAATTCACAGCAAGGATGCAACCCCAAGCCCTGGAGCCACCAGGTAGATGCTGCCGGCAACACCAAGGAGGCAGTTGGCACCAATTCTTGTACAGTAAAGACTGATAAACAGATTGTAACTGCCACTACTGTTAAGATGTGAAAGAAAGGCAGCAGTACTGGACGGCCGATGCCGTCTCAGGCAATATGAAGATTGGCTTGTGGAACATCCGAGGCCACAGCAAAGGCCTCAAGTAGAAGGTGGTGGAGAACCTCTTTCGAAGACAAAAGTTGGGGATGTTAGGTGTACTGGAAATGAAGTTCCTGACTGATGGTTTTCAGAAACTGAAATGTCAGCATCTCCAGCATCTTCAGGTAGAACAACAACCAAACCAAGTGGAACGTAGTCAGATTCTTTTGGTGTGGGATGATCACAAAGTAGATTTAGTGATACATGAATGGAATGCACAGTTTGTTCACTGCCATGTAACTTGTAAGCTGTCCAACAAACTGTTCACTGTCATTTTTGTGTATGGACAGCTATCCTTGGTCGGACGGACGTTGTGGGAAGGTTTGCTATGCCTTGCTGCTGAAATGGGGCTACCATGGTTGGTTATAGGGGATTTCAACTCCTATTTGATGCCGGATGATAAACAAGGACTTCCGGTCACTCGATATTGCACCTCGGATTTTCAACAATTTGTGGTGTCCACAGGCTTGGAAGATTTGAAGTATACCGGCTGCCATTATACATGAACTAATGGACACATTTGCAGCAAATTGGATCAAGCACTTATCAACAAAGATTGGCTAGAGGCTGAACTACGCAGTTTCGCTGAATTCACTCCTCCGAGCTGCCTCTCGGATCATTCAGCTTGTCTAGTCTCAGTTTTGGATGGTGGCATGCGTATCCCACAACCCTTCAAGTTCTTTAACATGTAGGCAAAGCACAACCTGTTTCCACAGCTTGTTGAAAGTAAATGGACAGCATATAGGCAGCAGGTTAACCATGGTACAGCCCAGTTCCAAATGAGGCAGATTCTTTGGTTGCTGAAAACAGATTTGAAGCAGCTCAATGCCAAGCACTTTCAGCATATTTCAGAGAGGGCAGCAGCAGCTCGTCAGCGGCTAGAAGAGGTGCAGGTTGCAGGCCTAGCAGATGGTAACATGGCTGCTAACTACAAAGAACTTCCGAAGGCAGCAGCGCACCTTAACGCAGCAGAACATAGCTTCTGTTTGCAATGTGCTAAGGTGGGCTACTTCAAGCAGGTTGACCAGATCTCATCCTTCTTCCATGCACTAGTTAAGAGTAACAACCGGTGAAATGAAATCACAGCAGTAGAGAAGCTTGATGGGAGCCTCACCATATCATTTGAGGAGGTCGTACAAGTCTTTACTGCACATTTTCAGAACCAATTGGGCACCACATCAGGCCAGACAGCACTACTACTACAGAACCTGCAGTATGGCCAGCTCCTTCATTCTAAACAGCATACACAGCTCCTTCATTCTACTAGAGAAGCTTGATGGGAGCCTTACCATATCATTTGAGGAGGTCGTACAAGTCTTTACTGCACATTTTCAGAACCAATTGGGCACCACATCAGGCCAGACAGCACTACTACTACAGAACCTGCAGTATGGCCAGCTCCTTCATTCTAAACAGCATACACAACTCCTCCGCTTGCCAACCGCTGATGAAATCAAGAAGGCGCTGTTCGATATAGGTGATCAAATGGCACCCGGATCAGATAGGCATGGCTCGAAGTTCTTCAAACATGCATGGGATATAGTGAGTGCAGATTTTGTGGCTGCTGTTATGGAGTTCTTTCATAGAGGACAATTACTTCGCCAATGGAATCACACCCTCATTGCACTTGTTCCCAAAGCCCATGCAAGTAAGGTGATGAACTATCAACCCATTTCATATTGTACTGTATTCTATAAAGTTGTTGGCCGCCAAGATTTCGGACATCTTAGATCATATTCTTCATCAGTTCCAAGCAAGTTTTGTGCAGGGAAGGCTTATTACTGATAATATTCATCTAGTACAGGAGCATTTTAAGAAATATGGTTGGAAGTGCATTTCACCAAGATGCATCATGAAGATTGACCTCCAAAAGGCGTTTGATTCAATGCACTGGTCTTTTCTACATGAAGCTCTCCTCGAGCTGAATTTTCCGGAGCAATTTATTGCATGGATCATAAAGTGTGTGACTACCACCTCTTTCTCATTGGCCATCAATGAAGGGACTTTTGGACACTTTCGAGGAGCCAAAGGGTTGAGGCAAGGCGACCCACTATCCCCCTATCTCTTTGGCATTTGTATTGAGATCTTTGGGAATAGCTGCAGCAGAGCATATCTCAACCTGGTTTTAGCTTCCACCCAAAGTGTGTCCACCTCAGACTAGCCCACCTGGCTTATGCTGACAATCTGCTGCTTTTCAACCATGGTGATATTGCATCAGTGGGGACTCTGACCACCTGTTTAGAGGATTTTGGGGAGACTGCAGGACTTCAAGTTAATAGGCTGAAGTCAAGCATCTACTTGGAAGGAGGTGATGACACGACACATCAAAGGCTTCTTTCCATCACTGGTTTTCAGGAGGGTACTACGCCTTTCATATATCTTAGGATCCCATTTGCTACTAAGCGTCTCCGGCTATCTAACTATAGTCCCCTACTAGACTCTCTGATCTAACGGATCAATGCTTGGCCACAGAAGACATTGTCCTATATGGGCAAGGAGTAGCTTATCACATCTGTGCTTCAGAGCATAAAGTGTTGTTGGTTATCCATCATGTCATTATCTTAGGGTATCATTGATCGCATTTATAGCATCTACAGGTCATTCATGTGGGCATCCAAGCACCCTCTAGTGTTGTGGGCTAATATGTCGACCGAAGGACGAGGGCGGCTTGGGATTCAAGGACTTGCAAGCATGGAACCTAACCCTCTTGGCCAAGGTTCTCTAGCGGATCCAAGAGGAGGATGCCCTATAGATCAAGTGGATCCACCACACTTACTTGAGCCGCATTGATATTTGAGTCTAGCAAGCAGCCCACTCATATTCCCCTCTGATCAAACGACTGCTGCAGATACACGATCCCATATTCTTGGTTGTTGGGTCACCTGCAGATGTTAGACAGATGCTAGCAGCTTAGTTTACACAAGACAATGGGGTGACCCAAGCATACGACTTCTTCAAACGGCCTAGTCCCGAGAAGTTGTGGGCCAGGATAGTGTGGAAGACCTACTTATAGCCAAGTCATGCAGTCATTTTCTGGATGTTGGCGCAGAGGCGAATTCCCATTAGAGATCGATAGGATTTTCTGGAGAACCATCAGTGCACTTTTTGTGGGCAAGTGATGAAGATACAGGAGAATCGATTTTCAGATGCCCCCCTATTGCGAAGATGTGGTGGAGGATCAGAAACTGACTTCATATGTGTCAGGAGATGTCCACCTATCGATGGAAGATGAGAGCCTTCGGGCGGCATTATCATGGGAGTTGGACATTGACAAAGGCTCACCACCTTACCTTGTCATCTATGATGCATTATGTATGGAGGGCCCGAAATCGCAGTTTTTTTAATGAGGGCCAACTCGATATAAAAAGAATTTTCAAGAGTGTGCAAATACATGTATACAAGTCTTTAGGTATCTACTCTGATCTGACACTTAATCAAACATGAGAAGTCCCTAAAGACTCATTTTATACATTTTGACACATGTTATACCACTTTTACTTATCCAAAAAAAATTATAAGTGCCAACTATGTCAAATAGTGTACATGGATCTTATCTCTCCATTGAAGTATATAACTATTACAAATCAATAAAATTATTTTTCATTACATTAGGCTATGACTTTGAGACTCATTGCCCATTACACCTTCAATCAATTTAACTCATCCAATTATATAATCCAATAACCTTTGAACATATCCATATCAATTCAACTTATTTTCTCTCATCTAATTCTCCCTTAGAAATACACCTAATTATTCACATATAGCACTATTTTTATAATGTATTTCCTCATAATGTCACACATCCATCTTAGTTTCTCATATATGCTGCATTCTTTTTTTTTAACATTTGCTTTCTTAATTGAGTAAAACACCTGCATAAGTTCTTTCGAGCAACTTGTGACAATTGGTATCAAAGTGGACCTAATCTTAGAGATGCAAAACTGTTGAAAAGCATTGTCTACATGATGGAGCAACCACTATTGGACTAAATGTTGTGGAATAGGGATGATTCTGTCTGAGTTAAAACTTTGAATCTTGATGGGATGTTAAGCCTTAGTGAAAAAGATTGTGTTGGTAAATATTATGTCAAATTTGCTCTAATACTAATCAAAAATGCTCCGACACCGAGTCAAAGCAGCTTCAATGTAGTCAAAATTGCTCCAACTTTGGTCAAAAGTATTCCAACATTAGTTAAAATTGCTCCAATGTTATCAAATTACTCCAGCGTTGTGGGTTAGAGATGATTTTGTCAATAAGTTAAGACTTTGGATCTTGACAGGATGTCAAGCCTTAAATTGAAAAGGTTGTATTGGTCAAAATTGCTTCAACACTAGTCAAAACTGTTTTGAAACAATCAAATCTGCTCTAACACCTCCAACATTGGTTAAAACCATTCCAACTTAGTCAAAATTGCTACAATTTGATTAAAATTGCTCAAACTTGGTAAAAATGCTCTAATATTATCGTAATAGTTTTGGTAAAACTGTTACAACATGAAGCAGTTTTGATTAAAAGTGCTCCAATGCTAGTCGAAACTGCTCCAACGGTATAGAAGATCAAAATTGTTTTAACACTAGTAAAAATTGCTCCAACTTGATCAAAAGTGCTACAATGTAGAGCGGGCAGTTAAAGTAGTTTCGGCCAAAACTGCTCCAACATGGAGAACTAGAAACAATGTGGTCAAATCTGCTACACATTGTAGCAATTTTAGCCAAAATTGCTACAATAGTGCTTGATAGATTAAATAAAAAATGTAATTTGAGAAGAAAATTTAACATAAGGCACAATTTTGATATTTTTTCAACATAGAATGCCCTATTGATGATAACAAAAACAAGGGGTGCTCTTTTGATGTTCACCCATAATTAATCAAAATTAATTGAATTACTCTAATTATTTGGTTAAGATTACTCTCAATAAATTTAATTAAAATAACTAACTAAATTTTCATTATTTTAATTAGAATCAAATTAATTAAAATAAAATCTGATAAACTTATTTAATTAAAATATCAGATCTAAAATTTTATTTAAATTAATTCAGTTTAAGTACTTTAATTTAAATTAATTTTATTGCAATTAAGTTAATTATTTTTTTAATTAACTAATTTTCTGATTTAATGTAATTAATTGATTAAATTTAACTAGAATCAAATTAATTTAATTAAAATAGGATTTAAATTAATTCATTTTGATTTGTATGATTTAAATCTGATATAATTAATTTAATTAAAATTTTAAATTAAGATTATAAAAATCAAACTAACATGAATATTACATTAATGAAAAAAATAATATAAAAATATTTTTTACAATTTTAAAATACTACAATTAATTTCTTACTAAACTATTAATAAATATATATTTAGTATTTATTATTAATTAACTTATTAAGTGTTATAGTTTATTATTTACCTCCTAACCTCCTACATACAAGGCATCCCCTTCCTAGAGTCGCAATGGAAGGCAAACACAAGCTAACATAAGCGCCATAGCAAGTCTCCTCCATGCCTCTTCCTTTAAAGATTTTTGTCTTTTAATCACCAACTCCTCAGCAAACCAACCCCTTCAGTAATCTAACTCCAATGCCCACTAGTGTCCTAGCAAACAATGGTGCATCATTTGGGCCTTGGATCGGTAGAATTGGCTGATTCCTTTCAATTTTCCTTTGATTCGATCAATTTCTTTTAAATTCTAATTTACTTTCTATTATTTTAATTAACATTTGAAAGGTTCTCAATAAGCTCTCCAAGATATAGGCTGGAATTGGATCAGCTACTGTTGATCCTGATCCAACTCGGTCCATCTATATTAGGATCAGCCAAGTTTACCGACCATGTTTCTTCCATTCCAATGCACCCTTTAGTTACTGGCCAAGTGACTGATTGAGGATCTTTATGCTTTGTAGAAAGCTTCTTTTTTGGGGGAATGGTGATATAGACAGATCTTTTAGCTTGATAAGTAGGAGGTTATCATCACTAGGAAAGTTATGGGGGGTAATGAAGTGAAGGATGTTAGGCTGCTAAAGTACACCATGAATGATAAGAGAATTCTTCCAGTTCTCAATATGAAGAGTGTTTGCTATATAACATCCTGAGAGGAAAGCATAGGGTGCCTCATCCTTGGCATTTGAATATTTTAGCTAAGTCTCCTTTCTAAGCTTATAGGAGCATTCAGAATGCAATTCTAGAATTGTGGGTCACCTGGATTGATGTTATTACTTCAGAGCATGGATTAAAATCTTGACCCGTTTCACCTGATACAGGCGAAACATCCCGTTCTGCCAGCAGGCCTGCACCAGCACAGGTGGTTCTGACATGAACACTATACGGAGACGTCGCCTGGGCCCGACAACGCCTCCAGAAGCGTCATACGGGCCACGCGTGCTCACGGTCGCGCGGGCCATGCGTTCTCGCAGTCGCGCAGAACTACGTCGAACAGGATAGGCGACCAGAGCCATCACCCGAACCTGGCAACGCCTCCGGAGGTGTCGCTTGAGCCCAACGATGCCTCCCGAAGAGTCGTGCCAACCGCGCGTGCTCGCAGTCGCGCAAGCCGCGCATTCTCGTATGACTGGGTGACCGGAGCCCTCACCCGAGCCCGGCAACGCCTCCACAGGCGTCACCCAAGCCCGGTGACACCTCCAGAGGCGTCGCGCATGCTCACAGTCGCACGGGCCACTTGTTCTCGTGGTCACGCGGAACAACGTCGAAGTCGGGCAAAGAGTTTAACTTAGGTTTAATAAATACTTAAGTTAATCATTTTAATCAACTCTTAACTATGATTAAGATAATTTAAATATGTTTAATTAAAATCTAATAAAATTATCTTATTAATTTAATATATATAATTATTTTATTATTATAATTATTATTATTTTTAAATATTTAGATTAAATTTTTTATTTTTAATTAATATAATTTATATTTTAAAAATATCAAAACTATATCGGCACAGTATAATACGGTACCGAAACCGTATCGTTCCGGTCCCGGACCGAAACCTCGGCACAGCTCGAAATTTTAAACCTTACTTCAAAGGCAATTTACATTGTGTACAAGGTGCCAATTACTATACTTGGAGTGTCAAACCATCTTGTTTCAACTGTGGAAGGTGTATGGTCACAGCCATCTAATCTTTAACTGTCCATTTGTTGTGGATCTGTGAGATAGACTCATTTGAGAGGTTAAAGAGGTGTATGTTCTAATTTAAGGGGATGGTGGAATGATAAGAATGCTTGAGGAGGGAGTTGGTCTTGGTAAAGAAGTTGCAGCATTTATGAAGTCTCTGATTAGAGTTGGTCTAGAACATATTTTGAAGGATAGGAATAGCAGAAAACATAATGAGGCGCAGTGCTATTCTACAAATAAGCTTGTTCAGTGAGAATAATGTGCAAGAGTTTTGCAGGCTTTCTGGTACTTGTAATTATATGTACAGGAAGTTTAGGGGACTGATTTATCAGATGTTGGTAGATTGCTTGTAGGTATTCTGTGATGTAGCATGGGTATCAGATTAACAAATGTAGCTATTGAGGTGTGGTGGTGATACCTTTAGTTGTTGTGGCTGTAATGAGCAGAGCCTCTTCTGTGGTGCATGGGGAGCTGATTTCAATCAAAGCTGGGTTACAATTTTGTTTGGAGAAGTTTATTGGGTTTTGGGTTGTTGATTCTCAAGTTCTTGCCAAATGTTTAAAAAGGACCTGCTTCATTGCAGACCATGTATCTAATGAAGGACTTTAAAGCATTGGGGTGGTAGGGTTATTAAGTGACATTAAGCATGTAGAACTAGAAATGAGCAAGCACATAACTCGCCAAGGTTTCTTTGAAAAAGGGATATTGGAGTGAAGGGTGTCTATATTGCGGTATCATTTTAAGGAATATAATGAAATAGTTGGTAGTGTTGTTAAAAAGTGAAAGGTATATTATATTAAATAGAATGTTTTTGATTTATTTATCATGAATGTGCTATTGAAATATATGAATTTACAATATTCTCTACAACCAAATAACATTTTGTAATTTTCAATTTTAAGATTGATTTTTATTTTCATCTACCAAAAGTATATATAAACCTTTTAAGGTTTGAAAATTGAAATCTACTTTTATTTTTCAATTTTTTTCTTTTCATTGAAAATGACAAGATTGGGTGTGGATCCAATAATAGCACTAGCAATGTTGAGAGCCAAAGATTTTCCCCAAGCAAGGCCTAAAGTTTTTCTCCACAATTAAAATGAATTTAACCTTTGTAAACCGCTATCAGTTAGGTAAATAACATTTGCATATTACAGTAACTATTTGGCTTTTATTTGTCCAAGATATATGTGCACACGCATGTACGTAACTATTTATGGAATTCATGAATATATGTAGAGATGTATAATGAATAGAAATCAGCTTTCAGTTAAGTTTTCAGAGAAGGTAAAATTGATGAATTAACAAATCAATTCATATCAATCTTCTTATTAGAAAGTATTCGACTCAGAAAAATTGTAATGCAAATATAATTGAACCCTTTTAACAACCATCAGTAAGGCTATAATCTAATTTTGGTTTCAGTTCTTGCAACATCTACTTGTACCAACCAAAAAAAAATCACGTCAACAAATTATTGAAAACCTTTTATCAAAATAAGGCATCAAGAGTACAGCACTTATCAAATCAAAGCAAATATCTAAGTAGATATGGTCTAGAGAATTAGCGCTCACCTTTCTACGAACAACAAAGAAGTTGGTCACAGTTCCTTCTAGGATGCTATCACCATCATTCGTCAACAAGAGCTCCGTCACTGATGGAGGCCTCATCTTCTCCAGGCCCTGCCTTACCCTGGCATCAGACACGAGCATGCAACATCATAAACAAAAAATAAGCTGAAAGAAAGCTGAAACACTAGTTGGTCGATCGAAAATGGATGTATCGAGTATAGTAACTGGCTCCTCACCGCACCCAGTCTGTGTATTTGGCCTCTGCCAAATCCCTCCCTGGACCAGCGACCGCCAGTCGCGCTCCAAAAGCACCAAATGGGGACGGAATGAAGAACCCTACATGGAGGAGCACATCCAGGCCGTCAGAGTCGCAACGGCCCCGGACCAAGGCCGTGATGGCCAGCTCGTCCGTGCTCCCAGAGTGATCTCGGTCCCGTAGAGCGAGGCGGAGGCCAACTTCAAGCGAGTCGTGGACGCGATGCGGAACGGAATCGATGAGTGGGAACACGGCGGGGACTGATCCGGCGGCAAAGAGGCTGGGTCGGCACTGGGAGAGGAGGCGGGCGGAGTGGACGAGGCGGCGGATATGGCGTTCCAAGAAGAGGACGAAGGAGGCACCGCCATAAGTCCGGGCCGTGGTATAAGCGCCTGCGAGGGTGAGGAAGAAGGCGAGAAAGGGGAAAGATCAATACTCATACAATTGGTATAAGGAAGGAGGCAAGTGAAGTACCGGGAGTGGACTGCAGGAAGGTGGCGACGGGGGGAACGTCGCCGGCGATCGGGACTCCATTCACCAATAAGAGCTTGGAG
>JAOBBC010000064.1:3432423-3442804 GCA_025388495.1 Curcuma longa
GAGTACTCGAGCAAAGGTATTCCTAAACCTAGGCAGACTCATCATTAGATTGACTATAGTCAACACACCAATCAATTAAAACAGTCTTTCAGTGAACTAATTGTTGAGTCAAAAGGGTAGTCAACTCATAAACTAACAAAAATATGCTCTTTTTTAAATAGTCAACAAATTAGTCGATTGGTGCCTATAAGCAGTCCACTAATGCAGATTGGATGAATAATTTGCTAGCAAAAAATGATTGTAAACCACAATCAAAATTTGGAAGAGCACTTAACCAAGGTTTAAAATCTTGTACCGTGTCGGGTGGCACGGATGAAATTTGTTATTTCACTCGCCACTCAACAATGGCACTGGCACCACGGGCCACCATGGGATTGCGACGACCTCGCAGGGTCGCGGGAGCTCGATGATCCCTCAGCGAGCAAGTGGGAGCACCGCGATCCCGCAATGAGCGAGAGCATTGCGGTCCCGCAAATTTTTTCTTTTTAAAAAAAATATGTTTTTTAATATTTTGGTTAAAAATTTATTTTTAAAATATTTATAATTAATATATTTTATATTTAAAAATATCAAAACCATATTAGTGTAGCACGATATGGTACCGAAACCATATAATTTCGATCATAAATCAAAATTCCAATACATCTCAAAATTTTAAACTATGCACTTGACTAATATTGATGATTAGTCGACTCATGTTACAAGAGAACTTCAATGACATAGAAACAGAATGAACGGATAAAGGATTTGTCGATTAGTCGATGGTGCCAACCGGTCAACTAATGGTACCGACCGGTTGAATGATAGCTTAGAAAAGAATTCGTAGGGATATAAAACTATATACTACAGATTGATTGATAAATACTTATTGAGCTTTTCTTGTAAGGCCCTAACCTCTGTTGTAAGTTTCTTGTACTCATCATGAATGCCCTATAAAAGGTTACTCCACCTCCGATGTTGCTATAAAGGGGAAGATATAGAGGATTTAGAGAGTGATCCGCCAAATGGATCATAGGTCAAAGAATAAAAATCAACCAAAAGGAGTTGCAAAACCATGTAAATATTTGTGTTGGCAATGTGGTATGTTTGTGTTTGCTTTGTGATTTATTTTTGTTACTAAAATTATTTGTGATCTTGTTGAAATCACGTCAAGAGTAAGTATTACATTTGCAGCCACGAACAATATTGACCTTCCTTTGTTAGTCGTCCTTTAAACCCATACTTTCCAACAAATTCAACAACATTCATCCCACTAAATTATTCCAACCGGTCGAATGATGGATTTGAAAAGAATTCAAAGGGATGTAAAACTATATACTACAGATTGATTGATAAATACTTATTGAACTTTTCTTGTAAGGCCCTAACCTCTGTTGTAAGTTTCTTGTACTCATCATGAAGTAAAACGTTACTCCACCTATGGTGTTGCTATAATTTAGTCACATATAAGACCCTCAAGTTTTATCTCCCTTTTAACTATTTTGTCTTTATTGTTTATCTACAATGATAGTTTGCCAATTGCTTAACCATAAGTAGTCTCATGGTGTATTAAGACCAAGATATGACAATTGTGCTTAAGTATACTATGGTAGAAGGCCAAGCCTAAACCTTCAACTTATATGAGTGTTTTTTCTTTTACTTTGTGTTTCCAATTCATATTGCCTTTAGTTTAACAATTTTTGTATTTCAAGAAATCTATTTGTTTTCCATTAACCCCTTTTTTATTTGTCATGCATTAGATCTAAAACACCTACTAAATCTCAATGTACCCTTTAAATTGTAATACAATAGGTGCTACATAGAATGTGGGAGAGATGACCGATTTTGGAAAGAGACGTCGATCGAAGGGTGCTAAGGTCGCTAGTGAGGCAAGGCAAGCAGGGGAGATAGCAAGTAGGTATGTTACTACCAAATGGAGCGCAACCATTTTTTTTACTTTTTAGTAGCATATTTTTTTAATCTCACTTGCTTTTATTTTTTACATCTAACCTAAATTAGATATTTCAAAAATTTTAGGGCCAAATTATAAAATCATAGTTCTAATTAAATTGAGTAGGATGAAGGGTCATCATTCCTAAAATTAAAGAATTAATCACACTACCTCCCCCCCCCCCTCTGCACCCCGTTGCCCGACTCTAACTACCCCAAGTTGTCACTCATCCAATGGTGACTACTTATAAAGGAGAAGACCCAATCAATCCTCTATAGCCTGAGGCCAATTATCATCCACGAAGGAAGCCCGAGGCATTGCCCCCCTTTTATAAATGTTCGACCTCTACTCCAACTGCCATCATTTGGATGTCGAAACCACCATCACTTGGATCTTAAACGACTACTCTATGCTTACCTCCCATGCCTATTCGCTGACCTAACGATGCTCGTAATCTTGTGCACGCCAACTCACATGCACTTCAATTGTGTTGAGTGGTGTTGAATTGTTCTACATACTAGTCAACAGATGGAACAAAATGGTTCGCCCATGTCAACTGACATGGAAAAAAAATTTACACCATGGGTAGGACATCATAGCAGATTCCAGTAAGAATGGCCATTGACCATAAAGACATGAAAAGGGGAACTTTTATTATTCGTACTTAAGGTCAAGTACAACACTTTTATTTAGCCTACTAGAGAATGCAAGAATTTTCTTTACCTTGTTTTTAGCGTCTTTGGTGCTTCCCTATCATTTGATCTCTTCTTTTTATGGCCTTTAATCTTGTTGACCAGATTACAATCTTTCTTTCTATTTTTTTGGGTTTTTTGTCTTATCTTTCCTTCTTCTTACAGCATAAGCCTATCTCTCTCATGCAACTTCATGGTGGAGACTACCTAGTGAAGAAGTGGGCAGCTACCATTTTATCCAATTCATGGCCCATTTGCTATTTCATTCATCTTGCCTTGTTAGGTCTCATGTTTTGGATTTGGTATAGGTAATAAGCTTAATTATATCCAAATCAATAAAGGTTTCAAGTTAAAAATCCAAGTTCATTTTTGGAATCAATTTGGGGGTTAAACTGTTTATCTTGACTATGGTTTGCATATAGCTCGGTCAACTTAGCCTAGTTCAATTTTGCCCTAGGTAGTCCATCAATTTGATTTAGTTCAGCTCTAGACTATTTTGGATGATTTTACCGTTAACTTTTAATCAGCCATTAAGTACAGGCCTATTAGACTTGCATAATCATAAACATTCTTGGCATTTGATGTATGTATAATTTGGTTGATGTTTATGTTTAATAGTGTGTATGGTTTGTGACCAAGAACTTTGTCATGAACTGTCAAGCATTATGTTTTTTTCTCCCATAAAGCCTTGTAGTTGATTTGATTTGTTCATCTTCTACTTCGTAATTTGATATCACTTAGATTCAAGACTATCAAAGATTGAACATAGGAACAATTAAAGCAAAACATAAATGCACATAATGAAACAAAATATGAATAGATTGACTTAAAAAAAACATTAATAAATTTGAGAGCAACTTAAATGTGAATGCAAGTACAGTGATGAAATGAATGCAGGTAAGCAACTTATTTGATTAAGCATATCAAGTGATTGATTAAAAAAAATAATCTTTGCTGCCAACACAAGCAATCGATGCAACCATGTATGTAGCCAAACACGAACATGAACCAAGTTCTTTTTCACATACTTAAACAAGACCATAAAATTAAACTTGAATACATGTGATTGTCAAATTGTACATGCACAATGTACAAAAAACTAACTTAACATGAGCGCACCTGTCACACAATGTGTATCCGGGATAATTTGGTGTCTATATTAACTTATTACAATCAATATTCATATTTCATAACTTATTCACTGAATAAACTTAGCCAGATTATGAAAAATTATAATATTGATCCAAATGACAGAGAAAATCAGATTATATAAGACCATATAATGATGCTAGATTTCAAATTTTGTTCAAATTCTCTTCTTCTGAATTTGAGTTCAAAATAATTTCTCAACCTAATATAATTTCAAAAGAAAGTTAAACCTCATAATGTGTTGAAAACAACAATAATTCAGATTCACGAGGTCCTAGTTACATCTTCCTGTTACTGCTAAATAAGTAAATGTTGTCAAAATGAGATACTTTTGAGTAAGGAAAAACAGTAGGATCATTGAGGAAACGCCACTGAAGGATGTAATGACAACACGGTTTTAAGTACCGACCCATGCTAGTTGGCACAGACAAAATTTATCATTCTAATTGCCGATCGACACCACGACCTTGCAACGGCATCCACGAGATCACGATGATTGCCGCATTGTCGTATTTCCCCTATATCTAACTATGAAGGTAAATAGAGGAAAAAGAATACCTCTTTAAGGATGGTTAATTTAAACAATAATATAATTTTCAACTTTATAAAATATACTACTACTATTGAACTAAATTATTCTATATATAAATTTAATTTAATTTTAAGCTGATCAAAATAAATCATAATTAAATTTAGTTTAAACCTAGTGGACTTTAACTCTAAATCAACTTTTATTCAATAAGTATCAAACATTTCACAAGATAATTTAACATTCAATATATCAAATATAATTCATAATAAACATCTATACAATCAAATATTAATAAATATATTTTTTAATTAATATATTTTATATATAAAAAAAGTATCAAAATCATATCGTCACAGTACGATATAGTACTGAAACTGTATCATTCTAATCATAAACTGAAACTCCGACACAATTCGAAATTTTAATCTATGGATGACAACTCCTTAAATGGAGAATGAAGACCAAAGGCATAACATTTTCACAACTCATTTTTTACAATAGCAAGCATATAATGTCGTTCCTAATAGGGAAGCAGTGAGAAAATTATCTCAAAGGATACCCAAGTTTAAGCTTTTGATCGAAAAACATTGAAGTCCTTGCAAAATCACATGATTTCCAAAAAGAAAGGAAGTAAGGTAGGTTGTTCGGCAAAAGTTAGAATGTGTAGAAAAAGAAATATGGAAGATGAAGTTACATGTGAGTGATGTATATGGATGTCTTTATACAAGTACCCCCACACAAATACAGATTCAAGTGTTTGGTATGGTTGTTACAAATTTACTTGCACAGAATGAGGAGATTAAGTGTCAATATAGGACACAATTACGGACAGGATAGATGAAGAGTCCAAGTATCAAAGTTTTCATATTTCACTAGGGATGTTATGGTTGCATGACAAAGGCACAATCTTGTCATGCCAAAAACCAACAATTACTCCATCCAAAGGACAATAGGAGCCTCTAAACTTGAAATCATTTACAATCTCGATGACTGTGTCAGATACTGACCCAAAAAAAAAATAGAAATGATTGTGTTGGATACTTAGACCTATATTCGTGTCATGCTTAAATCCAAGTAACATAACTAAACACGCATCATGCATTCTCTTAAAGACATCAACTACTCAAATGGAAAAAGAAAGTGATTAGAGGCTAAAAAGGTTTAAGATAAACAAGAAAAAAGGGTGTATGGTTTATAACCAAATTGTTGATCATGGCCACCACCTAAAAACAATGATGTGGTCACTGAAGAGTGCATTCCTAGAAGTTGGCAAATATACATGATGAGAATTCCTTTGAGACGTTCAAGGGAAGATTGCTCCCAAAAAAGGTGGATTCTCAGATACATGACAAGATGGCCTAGGCTCCACAGACCTTAGGAAAATGATGTAAGCATACTTCATCAGAATGAAAAAAAATAAAATATGCCTTTCACTGTAGTAAATGCTTTTTATAGATCAACCATTTTTTCTACACTTCTCTCCTTCCTAGAGCAACGTGACAAATCAGGTGAAGGCCATTAGATGTAGGGTTAAATCAAGTGGTCACCAATAGATTGAGGGCTGAGATTAAAGCATTTATGTAACCCTAGATATGTAGGGTTTAATGCAATGGGCATCCATGATTTATCGCTATACACAATATCCATAGAATAATTCTCTATTGTTATCTGGCCTTGGTCGACATCAGTTATTTTGTACTTTTCCCTTCTTTCTAGAGTAATGTGACAATCAGGTGAAGCCCATTTAAATGTAGGGTTTAGATCAAGTGGTACACTAATAGATTGAGGTTGAGTTGTAAACTTATGTAACCCTAGGCATCGATGATTTATTGTTATATACAGAGCATGCAGAGAATAAATCTCTAAATTATTATCTTACTTTCAGCTCAACCAACCAGTAACATATCTAATATTATCAATATCTCCCTGCGTTTGAATGACTTTCATAGTGGATTAGTATGATAGAATTAGTTACTGGTAGAAGAGGATGAACTTGTAAATTTTGCCATATAAATAGAAAGTTGCTGCTCAATTGAATGTGAAGATGGCACATAGCCAAGTCACGAACAGTGTGACAAAGCTGCATTTTGATTGGACCATTCATTACTTAAACTCCATCCTTTGGCAATGGTTCATTGTTATCCAGTAGCAATAGCGACAGTTTAGGATACAACAATCTCTATTCTTTTCCATCATAAGTTTTGTACAACAAATGATATTATAAACCACATCTTTTGCCATTGTCAAGAAATAGCAGCAGCATCTTGCCATCTTCTACCAGTAATTGTCAAGCAAGAGAAGTATTATCTATTTAACAGTTTTGTAAAAGATGTTGATGCTGGCTGACAGCTTCTGCCATGGTCAAGCAACAACACAACTTTGACCATCACTAAGGAGCATTGATGGCATCATGTGTCCTCATTTACTTCCGCTGAGATGATTCTGCCACTGTTTCATCAGTAAATGATTAGGGTTAGCCTAGTGCTCCATGCTGAGGCTCCTTATAAAGACCCTTCCAAGCACCTGGATTCTTATCCGGGCACCTGGATAAAATCCGATCCAATCCGATCTCCTCGGTCTTATCTGAGTCGATTCTTCTGAATCCAGGCGCCTGGAACACATAGAGGTGCCTGGACTGTCTAAGCGCCTGGAAAAACATCCATGCGTCCAGATTCAATCAACTCGAGTTTGACCTGAGTTGACCCCGGACTTAGTTCGACTGCTTCTATTTGCTCTAGATTAAGTTTATCATATGCAATCTTATCCTGCATTGTAAGAAGTTGTTTTTATGACTCAAACCCGTACCACACCAAGTCACATAACAGCAACTTTACTGTTGCATCAAAGTTCCCTTCTCTCACCCTCCTAGGATAAATAATATAAATAACAATATTAAATCTCAACAATGTATAGATCTTCAAATTTTCCTACATTTAGGAAAATATAGACTTCCAATTAGTCAACATAATTCACCTCCCAAATAGAAAGAACTACAATCGATGAGTTAGAAAACTAATGAGTAGGAAAGCCCTAATGGTCGCCATATTCTCTGCCTACATGTCTCTTCCAATCAGATGATATTGCATATACTCATATGTAGTATATGGGAGCAAATAAAACATCCTCACATATGTGAATCATATGTAAGAGTGCTAAGAGGTTCCTTAACGCATATGCTTATCTTACCACATATGTGCCCTTTTAGAAATAATGTGCTACTAAAGAAAGTTGTAAGCAATTCCACCATTGAACTATTTCATTACAAGTGAATTACTTTTTGCAGAAACCTAGAGGAAAAACATCACTGAGATTTGGCTGTGTAAAACTATACTTACTTGATGTGGTCCTTCATGGTATTCATCAGCAATATTTTCTGCCGTTAGAGAAGTTCTGGCATGAACAATTCAAGTCAATTGATACATAGAATATAACAGTATGTTTTAAAAAATAGAAATATAAAAATGTTGGATTGACAGTGTTACATACTTCAACAATTTCTCAGGTGTGCTTGTACCAGATTTCAAGTAAACAACGTGGACACTTAAATCAACAAGTGCTGCATGGAAAGTGTCAAAGTGAACCGGGCAATATGAGTGCAGACCGAGGAGTGCTTCAGGAGGTATCCTGAACTCATGAATAGATGCTGGAACCAGATTGTAAGTTGCCTGAATTTCATTTCTGTGAGGGAAGGGAAAAAAATTCAAGTTAATCATTTCAAAGTATAATAACAATATGGATTAACAAACTGTGGATTCATAGTGACTTTTGGCTTACCCATTTTCCAAGGTTGGAGCGTACAAAAGCTCAAACTTTAGTATTACTGCACATATTGATGGTCCCTGAAAAATAAATGCTTAGGTTTTGTTAGCTGGAAAGCTTTGTTTAAGCAACACTAAAAATGGTGCTAACCTCATCTTTTCCATTATGTAAATTGAAAGACACCATAACAGATAGAGGAACATCCTGTCTAGCATATTTGATTTTGAATGGTTGAGTTGAGAAACTATGATCAGCATCATCAATCCTCCAAACTCCCAAAACATCATCAGCAAGTACGCTGGGAGCTGTATAAAAAACTAAGGTCAATAGACATGATGCCTAAAACATCCCCATGAAGATAGGAAGAAACAAGATTGTATGGACTTCAACTTCACTTGAAATAAATGTATGGTTTTATTGTAAAAATCAAACAAGATGGTAGACATCAAAACCTTAAAGGTGACAACAGATGGAGATAAGTAACAAGATTACTCCTTTAATTGGGTGAGCATTATTCCATAATCTATAATCAGTAAGGCTGCAACTAACCCGGTAATCATGAATAAGCTCGCTACTCGACTCAATTAGAACTACTTTATATTCATTTAGTATGAAAATTAATATTGAAAACAAATAAGCATGAACTTATTTTTAAGTCCAACAAAATAAATAAACAAGCATGAACACTTGAACACCCTGAGATCAGTAAAAAAATGAATAGATCAGAAAAAAATTATTTATTGGATCTAGTTAGCTAGTTTATGAGGACAATTTATCTATAGTTGAGCTCAAGCTGCTTAGTAAAAGCTCAAACTTGATAAGCTATTTGATACACAAGCAAGAACACAGTTTGAAGCTCAGTTGATATTGAGCTTGGCACAAACCCATCTATTCTCATTATGAACAAGGTTGAATGTAGTCAAGCAGAAGTCAGCTCATTCGTAAACGAGGTTGAATGCCGCCCTCCTCGCACACGCTTGCACATCCCCTCAGCTGTCGCTTCCCGCTGATGATGACGACGTTGTCCATGCTTCCAGTGCCGGAAATTTTAAACTGTATGTAGAATCATTTTGTAATGTAAAATCGTACCAATTCCACCGATCATGTACGATCCAGCAATCTTGCTCCGGTTCCGCCACAAAAAACGATCTCAATCGATCCAAGATCGATTTGGTCCTTCCAAATCGTAAGATCGTGCGATCCTACGATCTGGATCGTGATTTTACAAACCATGGTAACCACCCAAGCATTTTCCAACATGGGACTACATCGCATATAAGAATATGTGACCTCTATATGCATCTTACGAGCAACCTATACGACCATATAGTGGGCTAGGTGGCCATACACAAATATTCAATAAATCGATATACTTCATTGGAACAAGTTTTGATTAAAACAAACCAAATAAAGCCCCCAATTAACATGTGTCTTTATGTTATATTATTGAAAATTTCAAAGGGCTTATTGTGATTTGGGAAATATTTGGACCTTTATGCAAAAATGTGAATATAATAACAGAGCCCTCAACTCCCTACTTATTCAAACGTTGTCATTTGCTACCACCTAACGACACAGTCATCATGCGTCGTCTTGCCTTATAACGTCACTGCCCATATTGCCTTCCACTAAAATATTTTTGGCGAAGGGAGCAGCAAGCCAAGGGTTCCTCAAATCGATCACACCATTGTTGCCTTGCACCATTGCAGTCTCGCACCACTTTTCGTTGGTGTTTCCAACGAAGGGAGCTTCGACTAAGAGCCCCTTAGTCATTATCACCATCTCTCACTATTGCCAACATCCTCTTCTCAGACAGACCTAGGTTTGGGACTTTAGAATCCCCCCATGAAAGGAGTCTAGAGTTGTCTTGAGGTGAGCCAAGGGACATGAGCCCTTTGATCACGTGGGTGTTCCTGCTTGTCTCTAAAAGTTTACCTAGTGCATGATTGGTAAAAAGATAAATTCCTTGAGATTTAATTGTCCTTGAGGAAATTAGTCGTAAACTCATATTTCTATTGCTTGATAATGACTCCTATTGTGTTTGTCCTTTTTACATTCTAATTATTTATCTATTTCTTGTTGCTCTTCTGAAATTTATTGATTAGTTTACCTAGTGCATTGACACCACACTCTTAAGGAGTTGTGTGACTTCGTATATTGAATTAATAAAATTAATATTATAGAGCATTGGCTCCGCGTTCAAAAAGGACTTGAGTATTTTCGTGCATTCGTAGGATTCATCCATACTACATAAGATGTTTTACTCACTGGATGGATTGTAGGTCATTCACTCATTTCTTATGTGAGATGTATTCCGGA
>JAOBBC010000064.1:4040728-4051161 GCA_025388495.1 Curcuma longa
TTAATAAGAAATAATACATAACCTTCCATGTAATATTTTTCTTTTTCTTCCCTGGAATGCGACTACGATGCTTGTAACGAGGGTGACTACAGATTTTACATTCAATCAGTTCATTGTCTTCATTCCAATATATCATACAATTGTTTATATAACAATCAATCTTCTCTACGGACAAACTTAAACCCCTTACTAATTTCTTTATATTGTAAAAACTATTAGTCATTTGGTGATCAGCAGGGAGCAATCCTGACATCAATTGACAAATGTTATCGTAACATCATTATGAGAAATGATGTTCTGCCTTGATGTTCAATAATTTTGCAGTAGTTGATAGTTAGGAATGACCAGATGAAATATCTTCCCATACTTCTCTTTCACTAGCCTTTAACATGTTATATAGTTGTTGAACTGTAGGTGTTGGTATTTCATCTACATTGGATGGATCAACTGCATTCATTGTGTCATAAACCATTGATTGCATCATATTCTCATTAGATGTTGATTCCCCTAAAACAGTTGTGACAGATGAAGAAGCAGCCGAAGTTTCAATTTGATCAGATACATAAGGCTCCCCGTGACAGTACTAATTATAATAGTTTGAACAAAACCATTTCTACATATATGTACTTTCACGGTATCCTCATCACGGAAAACTTTATTTTTACATTTACAATGATTACACGGGCAATGTAACTCTGCACCATTCATGCAGTCTGGATGACTCTTAGCAAAGTTCACAAACTCTTCAACTCCAGCATAAAATTCAACTCGGATAAATCTATTGTACATCCAAGCTTTATTCATAAACATTGTAAATACTACAAAATTAAATTTTCATTAAATACAAATAATATGTTAAAATAAATTTATAAGTAGTTTAAATAAATTCTAAAGCATTTAGACTTATTATTATCAATAAAGTACAATATTTCAGCCACTTACTACTATGTGGTCAAGTTATATTAAATTTAATTACATAACTAGAACATACATAATGTATTTTTTTGTCGACAAGGTTAACCATTTCTAGTTGTGTTAATATAGTAAGTCTACCAAATAATAGTTAATATTAATATTTTTAAATTTGTAAGTCCTCTAAATTTATAAGTCCAATAAATTTGTATATCAAATAAATTTCTAAAAATACTTATTATAGTGTTCGTTGCATTATAATAATGAAAGGATTCTACTATTATATAAAATTTAATTGTGAAAGGATTGATTAGGTTGTATGGGGAGGACGACTTCGCGTGGTGGGCAAGTTATTTTAAACATATATTTATTCTACTTTGGTATCGTGCACTCAGAATCATACATCAATCATATAATTCAAAATCAAAAATAAACTTTATAACATCATTACAAACATCTAGTGTCAATATAAAAAGAAGGAAAAAACATCTAGTGTTGATATAATACACTTGGCTTATCAATACAAACAATACATAAATATATAATATAAATAACAGAAAAAATATCACTTACAGTACTAATAGAAGAACAAGGTCAGAATATCTGGAATGACATCTCTCAGACAACTGTGAACAACATAATTGCATATTAAAACAAACACAAATAGATTACGTTTTAAAAACTCTAAACCTTACAATCGTATTCAACATGTACAAATGACATATTCAGGCCAGGCCCAGCAAGCTCACCCAGGCCTGGCCTGACGTCGCTGAGTTCGACTAGGCCTGCACAGATGTCAGTGAACTCGACCAAGCTTAGCTCGATGTCGACGATCTCAATCAGGCCTGAACAAACGCCGACGAACTCAGCCAGGTTGAGGTCGACCCCGACTCCTACGATCTCAGATAGGTAGGATCCGACACCAACGAGCTAGCCAAAGGTTGGATCCAATGCCAACGAGCTGGGACTGCCCAGTCCTGACGCTGACGAGCTCAGCTAGAGCGGCCCCGAACCCGCCAAGCTCGGCTAGGCTAGGCTAGGCTCAACGTCGGCGAGCTTGGCCAGGCCAGGCTCGATGCCGATGAGCTCGGCCAAGCCGGACTCGACGCCGACGAGCTCGGCCAGGTCGGGCTCGACGCCGGCGAGCTCGGCTAGGCTTGGCCTGACCCCGACGAGCTCGACTAGGTCAGCCCTGAACTTGTCGAGCTTAGCCAAGACGGGTTTGACGCCGGTGAGCTCGCTAAGGCAGCGCCCAACGCTCGCAAACTCGCCAAGGTTGGGTCCGACGCCGGCGAGGTCAGCCACTAGTCCCGAGGTCGCCGAACCCTAAAACATTAAATGCTGGAGAGACTTACCAGAGTCGGGAACACTGGAGCGAGCGCAGGAAGGAACGCCGGAGTGAGTCAGAGCCAGAAGATCTATTGGGAGCCGAAAAATCTCGATTTAGGGTTGTGCGAGGGGAAAGAATTGGGTCGGAAACCCTAAAAATCGCGACCTTAGCGACAGAAATTAAATTCCATCGTAAACTTTGTGACGGAATTTAATTTCCATCGCTAACTTTGCAACCAAAATTAAATTCCATCGCTAACTGGTGACGAAAATATTTTCCATCACTAACTTGGCGACAAAAATATTTTTTATGGCGCTAACTTGGCGATAGAAATGTTTTTTCCGTCGCCAATTTATTGGCGGAAATATTTTAATTACAAATAGCGATGAAATTTATTTCCGTCGCTAAATTAGCGACGGGAGATTTAGAATTCGTTGCTAAATTAGTGACGGAATACATTCCATCGCTATTTTGATGTTTTGTTGTAGTGCACTCATCCAAGTCTCTCAGCCACTTAGCCACTCATCCAAGTCTCTTAGCTACTCAACCACTTATCCAAGTCTCTCAGCCACTCAGCCATTCATCCAAGTCTCTCAACGCCAAACGATAGCAGGGATATTCAGTGATTGTCGCAGAATAATTATGGCGGTTATAGGGTTGTCAAACCTGGTTCCCTCGAATACCCTTTTCTTCTGCACATAATGCCAAAAGAAACAGAAGTGATCAATACCCGTCAAATTTAGTCTCCTCATACACTTCCATAATGATATCGCTTTAGCAAACGTGGAGTTTCCCTCTCAACAACTATATAAATCGTAAATAAGGTTTTCTCAAGGGGGCTCTTCTTCTTCTCCGCTAGTTGATTCAACTTTTTGAACTCTTTTTCTTCTTCTTCAGTATTTTCATTTTTTCATCTACGGAATACTAACTTGAGTGTCAAAGTAGCCTGCCAGGACTCTCCGTCACCATTCTCACCTTCTGTTGAAATGCATTTTAGGTCCTCATCATTCGCTCCCTCGAGCTCCGCCAAGAAGTGGCACACGTCAGATCGTTTATTGATTGGTGGCTTGACCATCCACGGTATCTAGTCGGAACACACCTGTTGCCCGCCTTGAAATAATTAGGTTGATCATTTCTATTACAGCTCAAAAACTGTTGGAGAATTCATCAAATGAATGTAAAATCCATATTTTTCAATGGAGACTTGGAGAAAGAAGTCTATATTGATCAACCTTTGGGTTATATAGTACCGAACAAAGGAAAGAAAGTGCTCAAATTGAAGAAGGCTCTCTACGGCTTGAAGTAAGCTCCTCGTGCTTGGAATTGCAGAATTGATAAATATTTTCAAGCAAATGGTTTCATCAAGTGTCCACATGAACATGCTCTCTATGCGAGGAATGATAAAAATGGTGATATGTTATTTGTTTGCTTGTATGTGGATGACTTGATTTTTACAAGGAATAATTCAAAAATATTTGAAGATTTCAAGAGAGCTATGACAAAGGAATTTAAGATGACAGATATTAGCATAATATCCTACCATCTTGGAAAAGGAGTGAATTGAAGCAACGAGAGGATGACATATTTATTTCTCAAAAGGATATGTAGAAAAAATTCTCAAGGAGTTTGATATGAAAAATTGCAAGCCGATTGGGACACCCGTGGAATGCAGGATCAAGCTACACATGAATCAAGATGGTGAAAAAGTTGATCCAACTTTATTGAAAAGTCTTGTAGGAAGCTTGAGGTATTTGACATGTACTAAACCATATATTCTTTTTAGCGTTGGACTGGTAAGTCATTTACATGGAAACCCCCACTACTTCACATTTGAAAATTGCCAAAAAAATTCTTCGCTACATCAATGTACAATTGATTATAAGATCTTATATGATTTCTCGGACAACTTTAAGCTTGTTGGCTATATTGTGATAATGATTGGGCCAGTAATATTGATAGTCAGAAAAATACTATTGGGTTTGTGCTTATCAAGAGCTTGAAATCCTCCATGGTTTGCTCTATTGTCGGTTTGAAGATCGCCGTCCCTGCATTGTTAACCTGAAAAAGGAAGAAGATTAAGATTTGGTTTAGGCTTTAGAAAGGGAGGGAAAAAAAGGGGAGAAATACCAAAATGTTGAGCTTCCCGTCGAATTGGGAATGCACCGTCTCCATGAGCTTCTTTCTCTCGCTTGGGGACGATACGTAGCAGACAGATGCGGTGACCTTGAGCTTGGAATCGCGCCATTTTTGCAGGCAATTCTTCAAATCTGCTTCGCTGCGGGAGCAAGTGTGCACCTCCGATCCAAGTCTGGCGAGCTCCTCGACGATCGCATGCCTAAAACTTTGATCGATGAGTGGAAATAGATATATAGAATTGAAAGAGATCGATGGATGGAATATTCTAGAAAGTACCCGATTCCCTTGGAACCTCCGGTGACCAGAGCAGTCGTCCCGGCGAGAGACCATCTGTTTGTCTCCATGGGAGTGTGTTCCTGCACGCTGCTCATGCTTCTCTATATTCGGAAAGGAACTTGGCGTTGAAATTGGGCAGAGAGACGAGGAGTGCCGTGGAGGATAAGATTAGGCGCGCATTAATATAATTAGTTTTTGGATTTTTCATTCTAGACTTTACCATCATAATATAATACGTTTAAGACAAATTAAATTTATTTAATTAAAATTATTTTAAATTTATTTCCCTCTAAATCCGTGGAATTGATTCTAACAAGACGAGACGACAAATTCCTTTTTTTTATTAAAGTGATCATGGGTTTGAATATTTTAAAAATTAATCTTTAAATATAAATAAATTTAAATTTAAATTTATTCAAGTGAAACAAATTATTTATCTTTAAAATTAATCGAACAAGGAAATTTGAAAAGCACTCATACAAAATTCAACAAGGTCTTCACAAAAATCTAAAAGAATTTTAACTATATGACATTTGAAACACCAATTTTTTCTCTAAATTATTACCATAGAGGTCATAGAGACAAGACTTTGAATATAATTCTCAAAGAACTAAATGAAGAGTACAACAGCATCTTATTCACGATCTTCTTCATAAGAACATGATTCCAAACACCATCTTATTCAACATCTTCATTAGAACATAATTCGAAACAACATACTATTCGACATCTCCGCAACTACTTAGTGATTTCCGTTCACAATTTGACCTCCGTCGGCGACGATGACCTGACCGTTCACGTAGGAAGACGGAGGGAGGCAAAGGAAGGCCACGACGCCGGCCACATCTTCCGGCTCCCCCCAACGTCCGAGAGGCACGCGATGATTCTCCCTCGCCACAAATTCCTCGTCTTGCAACAACTGCCAAACAAACAAATTCATATTCATCAGTTAAAATCAATTTTTTTCACCGGTAATCCATTCTTTTCTAGGTAACAAGAAGCTGCATGTGTGTTCACTTACAGGCTGAGTGAGTGGTGTTTTTATGTACCCTGGAGCTACACTGTTTGTTCTAATGTTATCTTTAGCCCATTCACAAGCAAGATTTCTCGTCAGTTGATTTATTGCTCCTAATCAAATTAAAAAAACAAAAAAGAGTGAAGAAGAAGATCGAAGCGAATAGTTCATCTTGCAAAGATTCGAGCAAATAATTCAATGAACAATATGCAAGAAGTACCTTTGGACGATCCATACACAGACAGATAATCCTGGCCAATCAAGCCAGAGATGGAGCTGATGAACACAATACTGCCGCCTCCACAAGCCCTAAGAAGAGGGTAAGCGAGTTGGCTCAAGTGGAACGACGATTCCAGGTTTGTGCTGATCACGAGCTTGAAATCTTCCAGGGTTTGCTCCACCGTCGGTTTGAAGACCGCCATCCCTGCATTGTTAACCTGCAAAACGAAGAAGATAAAGATTTGATTTAGGTTTCAAAGGGGGAGGAAAAGAAAAAGGAGGGAATTAATACCAGAATGTTGAGCTTCCCGTCGAATTGGGACTTCACCGTCGCCATGAGCCTCTCTCTCTCGATCGGGGACGATACGTCGCAGACAGAACCGGTGACTTTGAGCTTCGAATCGCGCCATTGCTGCAGGCACTTCTCCAGATCTGCTTCGCTGCGGGCGCAAGTGTGCACCGCCGATCCGAGTCTGGCGAGCTCCTCGACGATCGCATACCTAAAGCTTGATCGATGAGTAGAAATAGATAAAAAAAATTTTGATGGAGTTTTCGAGGAAGTACCCTATTCCCTTGGAGCCTCCGGTGACTAGAGCAGTCGTCCCGGCGAGAGACCATCTGTTCGTGTCGATGGAGCTGCTCATGCTTCTATTTTCGGGAAGGAACTTCCAGTTGAAATTGAGGAGAGAGAGGAGTGCAGTGCAGGAAACACGAGAAGATAAGGCGCACATATATATAATAAGGACATTTCTTATTATAATTTAATATTTTTTATTCTAGACAGTGCGATCATGTTGTTGACACGAATCTTCTATTCGTACTATTATAGTAATATTGTTCTTATCCGAATAAGTTTATAATATATTAAAATAATTTTATTTTATTTTAATTTAATTTAATTTTATAAAATATATATGGGAAAAATAAATTCAGTATTTTATTAAAATTATTATAAAATATTAAAATTAATTAATTCAATTTAATTAAAATTAAAATATTATGTATTAATTTATCAAAATTATTCTAAATTAATTAAAATCAATTATACCTACCTATTATAATAAAGGAGTGGGGCGATTTTTTTTCATAATTATTTATTTTTCTGTAAAGGAAGTAGATGAAAAGAATAATTAATATATATGAACGGCATGCAAATTAGGTAGATAAATATGGATGGTCCATTCAACAGAACGTATCAAATTTGACAACGTCGTTGTAATTCAGAAGAGGGAGTTATTTACCCCGGACCAACTGCGTCGTGACCAACTACGTCATGATCAATTGTAATTTCTCGATTTACTTCTTTATAAATGGTCGTAGAACCGATCATATGGAACCGCTAAGATGGCAGATTCCATCTTTTTTGCAGAAGAAGAGGGAGTTATTTACTCCCGAGACATAGCTGAGTTGGTTATGATGTAACAGACTTACATAAGAGGACAAGAGTTCGAATCTTAGCGAAGCCAGATAATACCCTCCTGTGTCGTAATCAACTGTAGTTTTTCGATTTATCTCCTCACAAATGATCGTGGAGCCGATCGTGTTGGGATGATGGATTTCACCTTTATGTAGAAAAAGAAGAGAGAGTTATTTTGTCTCCGGAACATAGCTGAGTTGATTACGAAACATACTTATAAAAATCAACAACGTCATATTGTTATACCTACCTATTATAATAAAGGAGTGGGGCGATTTTTTTCATAATTATTTATTTTACTTTTAAGGAAGTAGATGAAAAGAATAATTAATAAATATGGACGTCATGCAAATTAGGTAGATAAATATGGATGGTCCATTCAACAACGTATCAAATTTGACAACGTCGTTGTAATTTAGAAGAGGGAGTTATTTTGTCTCTGGAGCAGTTGGATACGATGAAACAGACTTATAAAATAAAAATAAATATTTAAATATTGATGAAATTAAATAATACCCTCCTCTATTATGACCAATTGTAATTTTTCGATTTAACTCCTCACAGATGGTCGTAGGGCCGACCGTGTGAGGCTGCTGGATGGCGGATTCTACCTTTTTTAGAAAAGAAGAAATTATTTTGCTCGAGACGTACCTGAATTGGTTACGATGAAGCAGAATTGTAGAAGAAGACAAAGGTTCGAATCTTGGTGAAATCAGAGCAATATTTTTCTTCATCATGGTTAACTGTAGTTTTTCGATTTACCTCTTCATATATTGTTGTACGGCCAACCGTATGGGACCGCTGGGATGGCAGATTCCATTTTTTACAGAAAAATATGGAGTTATTCGTCGAGACAATATTTTCCTGCATGTGACCAACTATAATTTTTCGATTTAATTCCTCACAGATAGTAATGAGACCGATCGTGTAAGACTGTTGGGACGACAGATTCTAATTTTTTTAAAGAAAAAAATTATTTACTTTAAATAATTTTCAAAATGAATTATATTTTTTTATTAACAATATTTACGAATCTCAGGCTATCCACGTCTTTCAATTGTATTGTCTTGTTTGAAAAATGATAATCCCAGTCAGTCTCATAGACTCAAGCCATGGAAGTGACCAGCCCGGTCCCACGGAAGTTTCCCATCGGCGACAAAAAAAATGATAATCCCAGTCAGTCTCATGGACTCAATCCCTGGGGATGACCGACCCGGTCCCACTAAATGATAATCCCAGTCAGTCTCATGGACTCAATCCTTATGGGTGACCGACCTGGTCCCACGAAAATTTTTCCACCGGCCACCATGGTAAATCGGGAAGCGCACGCAGCGACCATAAAATGATAATCCCAGTCAGTCTCATGGACTCAATCCCTGGGGTGACCGGCCCGGTCCCACTGAAGTTTCCCACCTGTCACTAAGGTAAATCGGGAAGCGCACGCAGCGGCCAACCCAGACGCCCAACATCCTTTGATTGTAAAATTGTAGTGGATAAATTTTTTATAGTGATCGACCCCACCTCCGAAACGACCTCATATCATAAAACCCCCTAAGGGATTTTTTTGAGGCACGGTACCACTAAATTGATAAGAGCCTACTGCGAAACAGCTCCTCAGCCAACAAATACATGTTGCTAATACTTGATTCGTATAGTACCTCAGTCAACAAATACATGTTGCTAAGAGGATTCGAACCCAAAATCTCAAGCAACACATGTCACCATGCTTACCACTTGGGATAAGGCACTTCAACTAAACTGTAGTGGGTAAACTTTTTATAGTGACCAGCCCCACCGCCAAAACGACCCCATATTAGAAAACCCCCTAAGGGATTTTTTGGAGGCACGGTACCACTAGGTTGATAAAAGCATACTGCCAAAACAGCTCCTCAGTCAACAAATATATGTTGCTAAGACTTGATTCTCGCACAGCACCTTAGTCAATACATACATGTTGCTAAGAGAATTCAAACCCGAAACCTTAAGCAACACATGTCTCCATGCTTACCACTTGGGATAAGGCACTTCAACTTAAAATAATAATCCCAGTCAGTCTCATGGACTCAAGCCCTAGGGTTACTGGCCCTGTCCCACGGAAGTTTCCTACCGGCCACCTTAAAACTGTAATGGATAAACTTTTTATAGTGACCGACCCCACCGCCGAAACGGCCCCATATCAGAAAACCCTGTAAGGGATTTTTTGGAGGCACGATACCACTAGATTGATAAGAGCATACTACCGAAACAGCTCCTCAGTCAACAAATACATGTTGCTAAGACTTGATTCGCACAGCACCTCAGTCAACAAATACATGTTGCTAAGAGGATTCGAATATGAAACCTCAAGCAACACATGTCTCCATGCTTACCACTTGGGATAAGACACTTCAACAAAAATGATAATCCCAGTCAGTCTCATGGACTCAATCCCTGGCTGTGACCGGTCCGGTCTCACGGAAGTTTCCCACCGGTCACCAGGTTAAATCGGGAAGCGGACGCAAGCGGCCAACCCAGACGCCCAGCATCCTTTGATTGCGATCCCCATTTGGAGGAAAATTTTTACAAATACGCCGTAGCTGGGGATCGAACCTCGGGTGTCTGGGTCACAACCTAGATGTCCTACCGCGACACCATGGCCCCGGGGACTAAATTGTATTGGGTAAACTTTTTATAGTGATCGACCCCACTACCGAAATGACCCCATATCAGAAACCCCCTAAGGGATTTTTTGAGGCACGATACAACTAGGTTGATAAGAGCATACTGTTGAAATAGCTCCTCAGCCAACAAATACATGTTGCTAAGACTTGATTCGCACAGCATCTCAGTCAACAAATACATGTTGCTAAGAGGATTCGAACCTGAAACCTTAAGCAACACATGTCTCCATGCTTAACACTTGGGATAATGCACTTCAACAAAATGATAATCCCAGTCAGTCTCATGAACTCAATCCCTGGGGATGACCGGCCCGGTCCCACGGAAGTTTCCCATCTAAAACTGTAGTAGGTAAATTTTTTATAGTGACCGGCCCCACCGCTGAAAAGACCACATATCAGAAAACCCCCTAAGGGATTTTTTGGAGGCACGGTACCACTAGGTTGATAAGAGCATACTGCCGAAACAGC
>JAOBBC010000064.1:4099867-4111167 GCA_025388495.1 Curcuma longa
AAACGCCTTCCACAAGCCTCGTGCACTTCCTTGCACTAGCTTGAGACGTTTCCCTCGGCTTCGTCGTGCTAAGTCTTTCTTTGCCAAGAGGCCGCGCCTCCGGGACTTCATCCTTTGCCAAGAGGTCGCGCCTCCGGGACTTCACCAAATGCCAAGACTTCATTCCTGGACTTTCCTGTGAATTTAAGTCACACATGTCAGATCACAAATATTGCCTAACTTAAACTGATTTAGTCAAACATTAAAATCTAAATCATTTGGGGTAAAATTGCTCCAACATTTCCAATCCAAACTAAATGGATATTCTAATATGCCTGTCATTCTCCTAGAAATCTTGGCATCCATAGTATTATCTTTACAAACGAGGGATCGAGTCCTTCTCCTTGGTCGGGGCATAATTGGCTTATGATATTCTGGGCATTCTTATTATTGTTCCTGGGTATGGGATTGAGCTCCTCTTTTGGTCCAAACTAAATGGATATTATGGTATTTTGGGCCTTCTTCTAGTACTCTTGGCCTTTCCTTAGAAAATTTGATATTCTTAATATTATCCTCATAACCGAAGGATCTAATTCCTCTCCTCGATTAGGGTAAGATTGGACTTCTAGAATTTTTTGAGTCTTTTATTATCATCCTCTAGACCAAGAGATCGAATTCCCCTCTCTGATCAAGGTAGGATATGATTTTTAGTATTTTTGATCGCTTATATTAGTGTTCTTGTGATCGAGAGATTAAGTTCCTCTTCTCAGACGAGGTAGGATGAGACTTTTGGTATTCTAGGCATTCTTTTGATATTTTAGGGTTTGAACTAATATTCTAATGGATGTAGGGCCGAGTTCCTCTCCTAGGTCAGTTAGAGATCCATCTCTTTACAACTTTATGGTTGGATGAGGCTTTACACCTTATGCAATCCCCGGGTGGAAAGGTTACTCCACCCTTTCACTATAATAACCTCCTACTCCATGGGCTTATTGGACTTTATTTGACTTCGTTTCTCAGTTTAACTTGGAGGAGGGAATGTGATGTAGCCTGAGTGAATCTAGTTGGATCGTTGCCCTATCAGGGCCTTGTACACTCGGTCAACACCCTCCACAATAATAGGATCCCATTAAACCCTAACCTCCTCTACCTATTCGACCATAATGGTTCTAGGATGATGAGAAAGCTTCGTCGAGCGGGCTCTCTCTGACGTTAACCTTCGATAGTCCCTGATGCCAAATCGACCCCAACAAGATTGCCTACTTGAAAAGTGATGTTGACATAACAACTAGACAACACCAGGAGTACAGACTAATAGTTGTCGCCCCTGGCGCAACGGTCCATTTGTGTGGTTGGCTAGTGGATGACATCTTGCTCATGTGGTCGCCCACGTAACCCGTTCAAGACTTGTATGGTGGGTTTATGTGAACCTTTCATCTTCACGACTATATAAGGTTCCAAGAAGATAAGTGAAAGTATGATTTTTTTTTCTTTCATGTGAAAGCTAATATTCCATGTCTCCTCAGATGAGGCAGGATCAGACTTTTGATATTCTAGGCATTCTTTTGGTATTTTAGGATTCAAACTAATAATCTAATGGTCACAGGATCGAGTTTCTCTCTCGGGTCAGTTGGAGATCTGTCTCTTCACAACTTTATGGTTGGACGAGGTTTTACACCTTATACAATCCCTGGGTGGAAAGGTTACTCCACCCTTTCACTAATAACCTCTTACTCTATGGACTTATCGGAATTCATTCGATTTCGTTCCTTAGTCTAATTCGGAGGAGGGACATGTGATGCAATCATGATGAACTCGGTTGGATCGTCACCCTATCAGGACCTTGTAGACTTGGTCGACGCCCTCCACAATAATAGGGTCCCATCAAACTTTGACCTCCTCTACTTGTGCAGCCATAATGGTTCCAAGATGACGAGGAAGCTTGGTCGAGCGAGCTCTCTCTGATGTTAATCTTTGACAGTCTCTGATGCAAAATCGACCACAGCGAGATTGACTACTTGGAAAGTGACGTCGGACTAACAACTAGACAACACCAGGTGTACAAACCAATGGTTGTCGCCCTTGGCACAATGGTCCACTTGTGCGATTGGCTGGTAGATGGCGTCTCGCTCATGCGGTCGTTCACGTGATCGGTTCAAGGCTTGCATGGTGGGTTTATGTAGACCTTCCACCTCCGCGACTATATAAGGTTCCGCGAAAATAAGTGAAGGTATGATTTTTTTTCTTTCATGCAAAAGTTAATCTTTTTTGTCTTCTTTGATCTCTCACGCTCTTTCGCACGCGTGAAAGAATTCCCTCTTAGTCAGTCTATCACTGACTTGACCGTCGGAGGAATCATGCTAGTAATGTTGGTCCTTGATTGACGCACTTCAATTTGTAAGATGGAAGCAGCAAGCACACTGGGGGATCCATCTCGACCGCAGTCCCATAGAAAGAAGGAGAGGAGGAACCTAAATAAGTGCAGAAGAACACCATCACGTAGAATTCTAAATATATCTCAGGAAAATCGTAGAGTAATAAAAAAAAAAGTTCATAGCTCGCAAAAGGCATCATTATTACTGCTCAAAAGAAAATTTGTTGCTAAAATTACGGCATTTAAAGAAGTAGAAGACTACAACACATTCAAAGCATACTATTGAAATGTTTGGTAGCTATAAAAAATTCAAAATCATAAGCACAGAGGTCAGATCCAACATAAGCCCCAGAAAACCTTAACAAGTCAGCATTCTTAAGCATTCTCATTTCACCCAAATTAAAGGCATGGAGAAGCTTTCCTACTCATGGAAGGATTTTCTCAAAGTTTTGAATTTCATTGAACTTTGTATTTACACAGAGGTCAGAGATGGCAAACAGACTTACCTACGATTTGGCAGATGGTACAAAAACTCCATTGAGCATCTAGAATTTCCAAGATATTTTCAATGCTTCAGTTGGAAAGATTTAATGCTAGATGAGGTTGATCTACATAGATCTGATTTAGGCATGCACTTACAGGAATTGCAAGCTTATAAGCACAAGGAAGAACGACAAGAGTCGAGAAGAAGAATCAATGAACTTACTTTCCAATAAAAATGAGAGGGATTTAGTTAAATGAAAATGGGGTATTAATGACCAGTTTCCAGCGCCATCAGCTTATTAGGCTATGCTAGAAATGAGATGTTCTTGGCCTGATTTATTATTTTAGATTTGGAGTTCGTTTTCACAAACTAAAACCAAAATTTTCATCTGGTCTTTTCAGATACAACATGTGTTTTCACTCTCAGGAAACTTCAGATCACCTATTCAGAGATTGCAGATACACCAGATAGCTAGAGTAGTTGGTCACAGCCATTATAGGCCTTTGTCAATTGCTAGAGGGGAAGCTAGAGGAGTTGAGGGGAGAGCGGCAAGTCCATGGGAGAAGGAAGAATAGGATAGGTAGAATCTGAGATTACTACGTGCATTAGCGACCAATGATCCTTTTTTTTATCGAAAAGTCTTTTTGAGATGGTAGGAATACAAATTTTTAGCTTGATAGATGGAAAGATGTTACATCATTGAAGCCTAAGTTCACCAACGTTTTCAGTAGTATATCAGCTTGTTACGGAGCTGGACAATTCACAGCAGATTCATTCTGATCAAGCTGCTGAAAATGAAATGACATGTTGGGCGAACTGAATTTGAGGTTAGCAACAAACAATAATGACGCAATTCACTAACGATGAAATTCAAATGCAGTATTCATTGTTAAATATAATCAGCTTATATGTTTGTTGTGGAAGGTGGCTCAACAGAGGGGAAGGAATAGCAGTCTGCTGTTTTATCCACCTAAATCTACTTTTCCCGTTGGTCAAATCATGTATTTTAATCGACCGTAACAGTTAATAATGGGTATATATTTGTATTTAGCCATCTGAAATGTTATTGCAGACAGAATGAACAAAGACAAGCGACTGAAAGTTCAGATTCAGCTTTTGCAACTTTGCAGAGTTCCTCCTGGGTAATACTATTGCACTAAGAACTGTCCTATTCACTCTGTTTTGTTTGTCTCTTGGATATAGATCCGACCACGATTTGAAATTATCTATTCAAAAGTTTCAAAACTATCGATCCTTAACTTTAATCTTCAAAAGATAATTATAATTCACGATTCAGAAATATCAATTACTATTTGAATCACGATACAGTTCAAAATAATTATTAATTTATTTTAAAAAATAGATACTATATATATTGATGATGTTAAAATAAATAAATATTAATATTATTAATATTTTGTGTAAAAAATGAATATTAAAATTTTTATATTAAAATGAATCTTATAATAATTTATATATTAAATATTAACTAATTGGTTGCTCGACCCATTGATGCAAGACGAGCCAACCATATCGAGCAAGTCAGCATATACTAAGCATTGCCAACACGTGAAATGCATCCTTTGGCCCAACATCCTCAATTCGAAAGGTAGACCTGGTTATGCGGCACAACACAAGATGATCAACGATATCTGAATCTACTTCAATAGAAATTTTCTCTATTTCATTTCATTATTTTTATAAAATTTACTTCATTATTTTATTATACTAGGATGGGATCATAAATAAATAATAATTATTTTAATTTAATTTAATAAAAAATTTAATCCATCTGAGATGTATAAATTTAAAACATAAAATATTCAATGAATATGAAAAAATAAATCATCATTGACATATAATTTAGGTTCATTAATACCTACAGTATTAAAATTAATAATATTAAAAATATTTTAAAAGTTAATCTATAATTTTCTGAAATTAAACATAAAAATTGAGATATGTTATAAGCAATTCATCAAATAATAAATATTTTTAAATTATTCAAGAGTTAAATATTTACTGGTAAGTCATACTCACATATGAATGAATTTGTCAATGGTCATTCCAAATATCAAAATATAAAAATTTTATTATTTAATTTATTAAATTCTTTGATTAATTTTTTCCTGTTTTATTAATTTTTTAATTATATGAGTAAGTGTAATTTGAGAATAGATGAGTTAAATAATTCTTGACAAAAATTCACAAACATGCATTTAGATTCAAAATTAAAAGAAAAATATTTTACAAAATAAATCTAGTTAATAATTCTTTTAATTTAATATTAGAATATTTAAATAAATTTGAATCGATACCTCTCCTTGTCGATGAAAATATGGAAAATTATATTTGAGAACGTTTGCCTCTAAATTTCATCGAATGTTTCATTTCAATGTGTCGCTTCAATGACTCATAATTATCACTCAATTGAAATTTATAGGAAGCTTAATAATATTTATATTTTACACGTATTCCTCTAGATGGAAGAGTAATTTTCTTAAAATATTTAGTAAAAATATATACTTTTAAAGGTGGAGTATCCCGAACCTTAGAAGTTTTAATACTTCTTTGTGCCCCAACTGTTAGAAATTGTTCTGGTTTATCATTGATAAATTGAATATCGTTAAGATCCACATTTGCTGTGACTATTTTTTTGCTCTTCAAAGATTAGGATGAACTTCCTTTCAAAGGTGGAGTATCCCGAACCTTATAAGTTTTTATACTTCTTTGTGTCTCGATTGTCAAAAGTTGTTCTGATTCATCATCAGTAAATTGAATATCGTCGAAATTCACATTTGGAGTGACTATTTTCTTGCTCTTAAAGATAGGATGAACTTTTTTCTATTAGAATTGAAAAATTAAAATTGGATCGTCTTTTTTTATTAGAATTGGAAATTTTGAAATTGAAAATGATCAAGATGTTAGAATTCAAAGATAAGAATAGAGAAGATGATGTAAAAATAATAAAATGAACAATCTATTTATTGAATTTGATCGTAATGATTGATAAAAAAATATCAAATATTCTCAACCGTTAAAAAAAAATAAAAATAAAAAAACTTTTAAATGGTCCGAACTATTGCTTCCAGCTGTCAGAACCGTGTAATATTAATTACAACGGTGGGGAAAAAAATTGAACTAACAATTCAAATCATCGGTTCACGATTAATTTGGGACTAGAATCAGATCGGTTACAATTCCGACTTGTTAATTGAGTTAACGGATAATTGATCTATTGACCCAATTAAAGATCTAGGCCGAATCTAGTTCGGACTTGGTCCGTGTGCATGGTCAGTTCTACTTGGATACCACCTGCTCACCCCACAAAAGGGACAACCAATAAGATGTCACAGCAAGCCTCCATAAGGCATATTTGTAACCTTGTCTGCTTCCAAAAAGCTCGAGTTGGTAGTATCTGGTGTAGAGACAAGACCATGTGATCAATGTAGATCAAGGCAAGCATGGAAAGCTGTTCTTCGGTGGATCAAATTTGGAATGAAAGCGGCTTCATCAAATAAGACAGGAATCTTCAAACAGACACACAAATTAAATACAATTGTGTAGTAGTTCTCTCTTCTTTCAAGTGTCTCCTACTCCAAGAAAATCTATGAATGGAGGTAATGCATTACGCTCGAAGCAGCTGCTCTCTTCCTTTCTTGTCACTAACGGTACTGTTTCAGTGCATGAAACTTCTGATGACGCTGAATGTGATACGTAGCTTCTAATGGTACTGGGTTCAGATTTCTTAAGCCTCCTTTTCCTGTAGCCATCAGGCTGCAGCTCTCTCCACTTCCTCGCCACGAGCAAATGCCAGTGGTTCTTGATCGCATTATCAGTCCGACGGGGGAAGAGACAGGAGATCATAGCCCACTTGTTGCCGTACAATCCCTGAGCCACCAGTAGCTTCTCCTCCTCTTTCTCAGTGAACGCCGATCGGTCGATGCTCGGATCGAGCTGGTTGAACCATCTCAGCCTGCAACTCTTCCCTTAATTGAACACACAAGATCATGTATGAGAAATAAGATATCCAAGTAATTAATCAGCCTCAACATACTTAACTTATACCTGACCTTCCTTGCAGATGAGCAGCTATGAGATTCCAGTTCTGAGGGCCATGGAGTGCCACCAGTTCTCTTAGCCTGCAGTCCTCCTGAGGCATCCAGTGAGCTCTTCTAGCACACAGTTTGGTCTCACGACCACACTCATTTGAGCTCTCTCCTGACCTGTTACTGGAAACTGGACTCATTCTGACAATACCGGACAGATATATGGGAATCAACAGAGGGATTTAGTTGCTGTTCTCATAAATTGAGATTCCACACATCTTTGAAAGAGATTGTGCATGAGATATCTCAAGGAAAAGGTCTTTGGCTATCAAGTCATCGAGCCTTTAGTAGCTATTTATGAACGGAACAGCCGTCATTTTTAGGTCAAGCATGGTCCATGCAACAGTGCGCATGACATCAACTAGACAAAGGCTTCATGATCCTTGTCCTTCTGCTGCTTTATCAACCTCAGGCACTCTGTTTCAGTTAGCCGACTCGAGTTGTCCACATACCAAGCCTTGCATTTATGGTCCAAACCTTAACAGTGAACTAAGCAATGACTGGTGTACGCTTTCGGTGTGCATGGAAAGAAACATGGCAACAAGCTCCCAAGGAAACAAAATTTGCAAGCTTACCTACTGTAGCGTATGGTCCCATTTAGTTGCAAATTACTGCACCAAGTGCTTGGATTTATAAACAAGGGTGAGAACAGATTTGCCGGATGAAAACAAGGTTAACTTTTGAGAGTTTGGATATGCATGTATGTGGGGTACTGCTATGTATTAAAAATGTCATTTTTCTAAAAATTAGAGTGAATTAATTAAATCAATGCCAGCCAACTTTTTGGGGTGATCTCTACCTCTCTTCCTTGCATACTAATCAAGCTTGCATAATTTATTTATTTAATTAATTTTGCACATATTAAATGAATATAAATATTTTTTCATCAAGTCATGCACCTACTAAATTTGCTCTGAATGTTTGATTCGACCTTAGGAATAATTATCTTTTATATTTGATTTAAACTTTAAAATATCAATCCTCATAAAATTATAATTTTAAATCAATAAGAACTAGCTACTGTTTACTCTGTTCTAACAACAACTAAATTATTATCCAAATAATGCATTCGATTGACATAATTGCAAGCCGAGTGAGCTGGACAATTTGCTTGGGTCCGACGGTTCGATGCGGATAGATTATATATCCTAAATTTTTATTAATGATTTATCAACAATGGAGTCAATTAGTTGATTGGTTGGTTCAAGATGATTGGTCGGTTTTATTTAGGTCAACTGGTTTGGTTAATTAGACTAGGTGGATCAATTGTTAGAGTCAAGTCAAGTTGGGCGCGCGAGTTGATTCAATTGGTCTAAGGGAGTTGGCCAATTCGCTTAGTCAATCAAGTTAATTGTGCTAGGAAGTTGATTCAGCTAGATGGGTCAGTTGAACCGGTCAAGCCAGATTGGCTTGAGGAACTAATCCAGTAAGTTGAGGTGGGCGGGTTGATCTAGCTGGAGAAATTAATTAATATTTGTTACGATATGACAAAAAACATTGGTATTGATTGAGCTATACCAACGGTTTTGTTAATATGCCTTAAATCTTAATAGCTTCTTTAGCTGTTTATCTTGATTGATTTGTGCATATAAAAATTTCATTTGATTTTAATTTGGCTAATTCTAACTCAAATTAAACCAAAGATCATGCATAATTAATGGTGGCATTAGTTGAGTATTTGCTTGAATTCTTCCTGACTAATCCAATTCAAGTATGTATGATGATCAGAAAATGAGATATTGTATCAATGAGAAAAGAGAGGATTAAAAATACATCGATAAATATGTTATTGAATTTGATGAGTAACTAGATTGCCTAAGTTGATCTATAAAATTTTTAGTATTATTGATTTGGTTCGCCCGTTCCAAGTTAGAAACTAAGTATCATAGAGGGAGGTCAACTAGGGAACACTTGGATAAGCCAATGAGAGACTCTAGATATTTAACCGGCCTTTGCAAGCTAGTGAGGATTTGTTCAAGTTAAGCTTCAACTCTTTGGCAGCCATGAAAATGCCAATAAGAACCATTATCCTACTTGACCATTCACAATCATCCCTTCTTGAGTGCTAGAAATGATATCCAAGATCCAAAGAATCCATAGTTTAGGAAATCCCTTGAGAGCTAGTGCATGAGATAAAAGCTTCCCAATTCACATTATTGAAGTTCTCCTAGTTGAGTTTAAGAGTCATCACTTGTTCTCCTATGATTTCACACAAATTGATGTTTCTAATCATTCACAATAGTATGCATTTTTGTTTATATAATCTAGGTGTATAGACTTCCCAACTAATTCTGAAAGTAAACAGTTTTTCTCTTTGTTCGTCTATTGAGTAAATCTCGAATACGACTTATATACATTTAGAAGTCAATCTCTAAATTATTCATCTCATTTGAAATTAGAAGTCTAGTCCTCTTATTATTCCTCTAAGTGTTTTACCACCGCATCACACCTATGAGGATAAATAGCAATCTTTATTGCTTCTATTCTTGGTGAATATGAATTGAAAGTCACTCGTCAAATTAGGAACGAAGAGTAGCAAATATTCTAAAGCTTAATGTTTGTTAAAATTTCACACCCCTTTCCCTGCCTTTCACTACCACCTAGACATAATAACTCGCCACCTTGAGATTCTATCTTGTACACCCCTCCTAGAGCACATCATACTCTTAGTTGTGCACCATCCAACACAAGGTTCCAAGTGAGAGGACATCTCATGGTTAGCGAACAAAACAAGGACAAAGGTTTTGAAGTTCCTTGAGTTTCTATCAAAAGTAATATAAACATCTTCAAAAGAACTCCCTTAATCCTGAAGTAGAGGCACCCCATGCCAAATGCCCTACTAGACCTTCTCATCCACCTTCCTAAGCTCCTAAGAGTCACCTTCATTCAAAATGCCTCCGGACCTCCCAACAAGTTATTTCAACTATCTCGTGGATGCATCATTTTGAATACAAGTTATTCAAAATGCTTGTATTCAAAATTAATTCAAATATAAGCTCATCAAATTGAGATTTAATCCTTCACTAGATAGACAACAATAACTAGATCTCGTGGATGCATCATTTGATTTTATTCAATATATCTATATCGCTTTTAATTAATATCAAAGCTAAGGATTAGTTTATCATTGTCTTTTAAGGCGTAACGATTGTCTCCGAGACAATGGTGCAACGGTAGAACATCCGGGTTGTGACCTAGGGACCCGCGGTTCGATCCCGAACTACGACGTATTTATAAGAATTTTCTTCCAAATGAGGAACACAATCAAAGGATGCTGGGTATCTAGATTGGTCGTCGTATGTGCTTCCCGATTTACTGTCACGCCCCAAGAGACCGTCCGAAAAATTTCGACAACATCTCCCCTGTACCTGTGACAATTTCCCTGAATACATGCAAAAATACTCAGCCACAGGCGGCTGAAATAGGACTACTTGTCCAATCGATACACACAACCACAGACAGCTATAAAATAAGGCCTACACGGTCACATAACACTATCACATGCACCATAACTAGAATATGCAAAGTCCATAAAGCAAAATCATCGAAAATCCGAACGTAACGAATACCCACAATGCGATCCAACATAACTACAGTCATAACAAATCCAAACCATAACTACATGTCCATAAAATAGTAAATATAACTAGAGACAACGACAGACCAAATGCAACTAACAGGAAAATCTTCCGAAGTGAGATAGCAGTAGCCGACCGAATCTCCAAGCTCCAAGTACCTATCTGCTACCTGGGGAGAAAATAAAATAACCCCAGGTCTGGGTAGTGAGCATTAGATGCTCAATGGATACAGGAAATAGTGCATGTAAGATAATCATAAGGAACAGCAAGGATATACAAGTTTGAGTAAATATGTATAGAAGAAACAAGATAACATTTACATGGTAGTAGGTATCAACAGAGTATCAAGAATATCAACTAATTAACAGGGTATATCAGCTGAGACGATACGAAAAGATCAACTGTGCAACATGGTATAGATATCATGTACATGTAAGCATGTATACAATGTCATACAAGTGCAACAATCATAGCAAGTAAATGCAACAATCCACAAGTATATGAATAAAGTAAACTATGTAATAGTCCTACCAACAAATGCATGTAATATGCATCAATCAACACAACCAAAATATCCGTCACTGTCTGCACTCGTCGTCCCCAGTCACTCTCCTAGAGCTCAGTGAACTGGGGGGCAAGACATGACATACTGCACAGCTCCACAACTGACCACTAAAGATAAGTGGGAAGGGCAGTGTGGCAGGAGGGCAATATAGCCAGTCCTGGTCGCACCCAACTGTAGTGCAACCTCTTACCTATGTGGCACCACAACACGG
>JAOBBC010000064.1:4114612-4131500 GCA_025388495.1 Curcuma longa
TAAAAATAAATTGTGTTATTTATTTTACCGCATTTCGTTTCGTTATTAATTACTTTGTTCGCTTCCGCCTTCGCACTCTAGTTTTCTACGAAAATCGAAAAGCGTTCAAACACGCTATTCACCCCCCCTCTAGCGTGTTTCCGATCCTACACTCCAATCTATGGAGAGGCGAATAAGAGAGTATGAAGCTCAAGGGGCACAACTAGTGCCGAAAGTAGAGGCCTTGAAGGCCGACCTGGCGAAGAGCCAGCGGGAAGTCGAGGAGCAACGGATTAGCTTGACCCATTATCAGGAAGAACTCGGAGAAGCGAAGGAATAGAAGATGACTCTACAGCATGCACTACAAGAAGCCCGAGCTCACCTATAGACAATGGTGGAGCCGCTGCAACAAGAGGTAACCCGCCTGGTCGCCCTGACTGATCAATAGGAGGCCCACTTGAAGTAGGCTCGAGATCAACCGCTTGATCGGGATGCTCAGCTACACCAGCCCATTGAGGACTCAAACGCCCTTCAAAAGCAAGTGGCGGATGACATCGAGGGCCAGCTAGTATTGGAGTCCGCGCTGGAAGGAGCCCGAGCCAAGCTAAAGAAAAGTTGAGAAGAGGTGGCTGCCTACAAGGCTAAGGAAGAGCTTCTCTAGTTAGAACGCCAAGCGCAGTGGCTGGGTTTGGAGGAATACTTAGACAACTTCCACGCCAAGACTGTGAGGATGCTTCAGCATGGCTTTGAGGGTGCGTTGAAGCAAGTTCACCGGGCTGAGCTATTCCCTCTAGGAACTTCATTGGACTTCTTGGACATAGAGAAGATCTGGGCCGAGCTACCCGAGTCCGAGACGAGGGGAGAATAAGGCTAGTCATGTATGAATCAATGCAATGTTTTCTCCTCCTAAGTATCATTTTTGTCACTTAATTGCAGTTCTTGAAAACTTAACTCCAGCTGAAGACCTGAATCGAGATTCCTTCGTATCATAAAAAATGCAGTGCCATTCACGATCAAGGACTCGATTTGGTCTTGTACGACTAAGTTCTCCTGCGTCCCACACTTTGCACATTCGAATTCTTGAATTGAGAGAGAAACCGCAGTGACACTCGCGACCGAGATTCCTGGCGCCCCACACTTCATGCGCCCGACACTCGAGTCCTCATGCGTGACTCTTCCTAGGGTCATCTCCTTGGGTGTGCCCGACACCCAGTCAATAAGGACTCGACTTGGCATCGTGCAGCCGAGTTCTCGTGTGCCCGACTGATTCATTGGCGAACCACCTTCAACCTGAGCCTGACAGCTCACGCGGCCGCCACTGCGTGCGCCTAAGTCCCCCGTGACCACCGGGTGCCATCGCGCTACCGAGCTCCTCGCCACCGCCAGTTGCCACCGTGTGCGATCAAGCTCCCCATGACCACCAGTTGCCACCGCGTGCGACCGAGCTCCCCGTGATCACCAGCTACCACCGCGCGACTGAGCTTCCCGCGCCCATCTGCATGCATCGAATCGCTTGGCTCGAGTCTGACTCCACGCGTCCAGCGTTGCCCACTTCGAGCGCCCATTGTCGACTCCATGTCGACTATTGTCGACCTCGCCTCCACGCCGATTGCAGCTGACCTCGCCTCCACGTCGACTGTTGCCGACCTCGCACACCGAGTGCTTGCATTGCCTCACCATGCACTCGCGCTGCCTCATTGTGTGTTCACCACGCATGGCGACCGAGACCGACTTGTGGATACCACGCAGGTCGACCGGGGCAGTCTCGTGCCTACCACGCGGGGCGGCCGAGACGCATGGAGGGCACGGGTCACGACTTCCTCCCGCCGCGTCGAGCTGTGTGAACCACCCTCCTCGGTGTCGTTTGATTCTGCTTGATCGGACGGCTAGGAGTGGGGGCTGTGTCTATATTAAGGGGCCTGGGCTTCAGTAATTTCACACCATTCTTCGGCCATCCAAGTCACCGCCCCTTCCACTCTGCCAATCATTGGACATCTGCTGCGTGGCTGTTATACATAAGTGTCTAGCTTCCCTTGTCCTTCTTCACTTAGTAGGTGTCAGGTTATGGCCCCGTGGTATTTGTCAGTTATGCCCACTTTCTCTCGTGAGGCCTGAGAGGAGTTGAGGGTAGTCTTCGGAATCCTCGATAACCATAAAGTGAGGGTTCCACAATCCCATCAACGACCTCATAATCCACCACCATGCTTTATCACCTTCTTTTATGGCCAATTATTCAGGGGTTTGCGGTTCCCGATTCCCCAAATTTTTCAGGATATAGCCACTACTTCCATATTCCCCTTCAGCAACTTGCTCCCAATTCCTTCCGGCTTCTCTGCGGAGTAGCTCTGGTATTTAAAGTCTACTAGACTCCACTTAGCCCTGCCTTCTTCCAATTTTTTCTTTTATCTGAAGAGGGTGGAAGAAGGTGTCTTTTATTTTACCGCTAAACCCGACTATAACTTTTTGGACAACTACCCAACTTCTCACAAGGGGTGGAAGTCACGATTTTTCTATATTCAACCCTAGACACCTATATATTTCCCAAGTGAGTGGTAGCCAGAATTGCCGAGTCAACCTCCCTTAGTATCCTATAGGAAGGTGAGATAAGGGAGCGTTGCGGAACAGGGAACCCTCCTCCAAATGGTCGACGGCGAGCTCTCGGATCGTGGAGGCAAGGGCGGCGCAGCGCGGGTGGAAGGAGAAACCAAGCGGCGTCGTACCCCTTGAGAAGAAGAACAGTGGCCATGGGGTTATCGCGATTTCTCTCGCAAGAGAAGCTACAATATCTCCTTTTAAACCAGATTCTAATTAGGTTTAGGGTTAATCAGGTTTGACTGAACCGATTTGAGGAATTAAACAAAAAATCAGAACCTAATTCAGATTGAACCGGACTGGGTTACTGTAGCGAACCGGTTCATTTTTGGTTCACTAACCAAACGAACTCCAATTTGACTCAAACTAATTTTGTTCGTTTCGTCTTCATAAGATGAAACTTCTCATCACATCTGTTTTGTCAAAATCTCTTCCATTATGAGCCAGATCAAGTTGGTTCAATTTGGTTCAAATCGAATCATTTAGTTCACTAATCAAACGCCATTTGATTTGAACAAAATCAGTTTCGTTCATTTCGTCTTCGCAAGATGAGTTCCATCATTTTGTCCATTTTCTGGTCCAACCAGATTTTATTTTTCTCGTTCTGAGAATCCAATTCTTAAACTTATTTTAAGTCCTTCGGAGAACTTGTAGTGCGTGTGACCCAATAGGTTCTCGGTTATGTTGGCCGTCAGTAATTAACCATTAATTACGGAACGATCATGAGTGACACCTAGTAGTACATCATGATCCCCAATTGATCGAAAAATCAACGATTGATTCTAGAATAGTTTTTAAACCCTTCAGCAGCTCTAATTAAACATGTCTTATTCCTTTCACCGTCTTATACCCACTTGGTTCAGGTCATGGTCTATGTGTCGGTCCTCACTAGGCTGACTACGTCACACCTAGCCCAAGTCGCTTTCTTGTCCTGTGGATTCAAATTACTTGTACATGTGTCCAATAGTACCGTACTCTTAACATGCAATGCTTTGACCAAAGACTTTTAGTAGCAATCCTGACAAGCGACCACAAGGTATATGTCTCCTTTTCAAGGAGCGATGAATTCTCTGTGGGCTATTCAAGCACCTTCGAGTACTTCGACTTATACTCAATCATCTCAGGTCCACACCTCCTCGGAGACGCTTGCTTAGGATGTCAAAGTATAAGCCTCCATGACCAAGGTGACTTGAATACCGCAAGTCAAAGGAAACTTGCACTTAAGCTGCACTGAGATCTTCATTGACATACGTATAAAATCATATGAAGTCTCAAGGCAGGTCACTCCAATTAACTAGTTACCTTTAACTAGCATCCACGTTTAACTCTCAACATCCAATGTCTCCAGCAGTAAGATTTGCTGCTTGGCTAACCAAAGAGTTTAAACGTGCTAGTCTCGACAGAATCGATGACGTCCTGCTCATCAATTCCTCGACTAGGGATAATTTCAGTACATTCATAATTGTACATGTAGAGATGCTCACAAGTTGTGATCCAATCACAAATTCTCTCATGCTATGAATCATATTGCAGACATTCAGCATTCGAGTTTAAGATCCAATCAAACACATAGAAAATGTGCATTTAAATAGTGAATTACTATTTATCCAATAAATAGTATAACTGTAAGGCGATTGCCTTAGGACACCTCTCAAATCTAACAGACTCCCACTTGGCCTAAAGCTAATTGCTATGGTATCCAATACCAAGCGCCTCTATTTGTTCCTCAAAATTACTTTGAAGTAGAGGTTAAAGGATCCGCAAGGTTCCTATCTGTGGGATTCTTCTCAAATTGTATTTCTCTTCTACTAATGATCTTTTGATCAATTGATATCACCGAAGCACTTGTTTGGATCGACAATGAGACCTAGGTTGCATCGCTTGCGCGATTGCTCCATTGTTGTCGCAGTAAGCAAGTAACGCTTCAACAATGGTTGGAACCATTCTAAGTTCAGTGATGAACTTCTTGATCCAAACTGCTTCGTTTACTATCTCACAAGCTGCAAAGTTGTCTTATTTGAAACACTTTCAACTTATTGCGTCATAATTTAAAGTAAATTCATACCCAGACCGGGACTTGGAATCATCCTTGTTTGTCTGGTAGCTGGTATTCGTATATCCGCGTGTAACCATATCACTTTCTCTATGTACCAAAATAAATCATTATTTTCTGGCAAGTACTTTAAGAATTATCTTGACAGTCACCCAATGATCCATTCCTGGATTTGATCGGTATCCGCTCATGACATTTAGAGCAACGATACGTCGGGTCTCGTACACATCATAGCATACATGATTGATCCTATTGCCGAAGCATAAGGAATCAAATCCTCTCGTCTCTTGTTCGTGGACACGTAGACTTCGAAAGGTGATCCTTTCTCAGATTCAAGCATGCTAAACCCCTTTTAGCATCTTGTTTATTTATGTTGACTGTGAAAGACCAAATAACCTTTTGATCTATCTCTATAGATCCTAATCCCGGAGATTTAGGTCACTTCTCTCATGTCTTTCATGGAGAATATTTGACTAACCGTAATTTGACTGATTGCAGAACATGCATATCATTTTATTTCATTAATATGTTATCAACATATAATTACCGGAATACGATCGCACTCCTACTAATCTCTTCATACACAAAGGGTTCGTCAGATTTTTTGAGAAATCAAACTCTTTGATTGCCTCATGAAAATAGATATTCCACCAAGTTCCAAACTTGACTTTAATGAAATCCATTTCTGACTTCATGGTTGTTAACCATTTATCCTTTTTCTGAACATTTTAGAACTTCTTCATGATTAGTAGTTTACTCGTGCTCAATGAGTGACACATCATTTGATTCACTTACGAGAAATCCATGTTTTCTCTGAAATAATGCGTGCCCTATTAGATCCACGAAAAGGCTGTGTCTCCAAAGGTTCAACTGATGGCTCATCACTATGAGTAATTAGTTGTGGTTCTTGACTAGGTGTCTCGTTAATGTCTATTTGAGTTTTTGAACTTCACGAAGTTCTAACTCTGCTCCCACTGTTTCTTGCAAGAGAAGCTCTTTCAGGAATATGGTATGATGTGAAACAAACGCTTTTGTTTCACGGGAGAATAAAATTGGTAACCCCTCGTTTCTTAAGGTATCCAATAGACATTTATCAAATTTAGCCTCCAACTGATCGGATATCGTCCTCTTCATGTAAGCAGGACAATCTCATATCTTCAAGTAAGATAAGCAAGGTTTTACTATTCCATATCTCGTATGGAGTAACAGAGATCACCTTGGTCGAGACTCTGTTTAACAATTAAACAGTTGTCTCAAGTGCATTGCCTAAAATATTCTAGAAAGAATTGCATGATTTATCTTTAACCTCACCATGTCTAACAAGATTCAATTTCTCCTATCAATACCCCATTATTCACGGGCGTATACGACGGAGTCCACTTAGGTAATATTTCATTGTCTCTTAGATAATCTGAAACTCGTCTTAAGTATTCACTACCTCGATCGGATCAAAGTGTTCTAAATACTTTTGTCAAGTTGTTTCTCTACTTCAATTTTGAATTCTTTGAACCACTCAAAGACCTCAGATTTGTACTTCAATAAATACAAGTACTCCAATCATGAACGATCATCGATAAAGGGTAATAAAGTAGTTATAACCTCCTTGTGTTTGAGTTAACATTGGACCAGACACATCAATATGTGTAAGGCCAAGTAACTCTCCCAATAGTTCCCTTTTTTAGTAAAAGGTAACTTGATTATCTTGCCATTAAAGCATGATTCACATGTATCAAATGAATGTAATTCAATTGATTCCAAACTACCAACTGTTTGGAGCTCGATGATGCATTTTTTGCCTATATGGTCAAGACAATAATACCACGAATAGGAGGTCAATTGATTATCTTTTCGACCACGCTTGTTGTTTATTTCGATATTGAATGCCTCGTTGAAAATATCTAACACGTAGATACTATTACTCAATGTTCTGATATCATAAAGAACTCCATTCAAAATTAAGTAACAACAATTATTACTGAAATTAAATGGAACCCTTTCTATTTGAACAAGAAATAGAAAAGATATTTTTTATTAAAACAGGAACACAGTAATAATTTTTCCAACTTTAAAGATGAGTCTTTTACTGTTCCTTAGGCCCTACATATTATCACATATGTAAGAACCGCACTTAGTATCCAATACTCGAGTGGATAAGGAAACAGTATGACATTCATTTATGAAACTACTTTAAGCGAAAGAGGCATCACATGCCTACTTTCCTTTTACAGACTCAAGATAAAATTTATAATTTTGAATTTGAGAACAATTCTCAAATTCCTATTTTAGTCATAAAGCCTAGAGACAGTCAAATTGTTGGTATCCTAAATTATGCGCAATAAAAGACAACATACGTAATCAATTAAATCTAGAAATACAATCGAGTAAATAAGAGAGATGATTTATAATGTATTTTCATAATTAATTAATCTCATTTATTTTGTGAATTTAAAAGTCCTTACTTTGAATCTGGGAGATTGTAGGTATACTCCAAATGGGTTGATATCCATATATACATAAGAACAACCTTGGAGAGAGTCCAACAAGTCATTCTTAACTACAATGGTAGATATCATATACCGATTATGTATCATGTATACATAACTATCACATTATGCTATCAACTAATTGAATGGTCGCATAAACATCAGGTTGTTAACACATTAACATGTATACATCGTATGTATAACACCTGACTTCACCTCTATCCGCATTGACCTTGAAGAGAGTCCAACAAATCAACGCGCGCTTCAAGTTAAAGCTAGTCCGTTAATCATGAGATCATATTTCGATGGTTCTAACATGTTTAATTTCAAGCCGGACTTGGAGAGAGTCCAACAACTAAAACAAGAAATTAAACTTCGATTCTAACCATATTAACGGAAGGTGTTAGCTTTAATTATTTATAAGGGATTTCCAAGTCTCATCCTCTTTTCATACAAACAACAAATTATCTGCATGACATGACAATAAATGACATGACATAATTAATACAACTAATCATGATAAATTATATGACATGACATAATTAATGCAACTAATTATGATTATTTCCAACCATAGTTATCGTAAATCTTATTTAATAAAATATGATAAAGAATCTGATTTCACAAATCAAGATTCTTTAATTAGATTAGGAAATAAATCTCCTTATCTAATCACATATTTTATTTTTAGAAAATATAATATTTAATTAAGAAAATCTAATTAATTAAGAAATAAATTTTCTAATCAAAATTTCCTAACAAATTAGGAAATTTTACAATTAGAAATTCTAAATTAAATCTCAATATTTTATTTTTAGGAAATAAAATTCTTAATTAATAAAATCTAATTAATTAGGAAATAAATTTTTTAATACAAAATTTTTTAACCAATTAAGAAATTTATATAATTAAAAATTTTGAATTAAATTATAAAATTCCACTATTTTAGAAAATAAATTTTTAATTAACAAAATATAATTAATTAGGAAATAAATTTCCTAATACCAAATTTCCTAACCAATTAGGAAATTTCTATAATTAGAAATTTTAAATTAAAATCTTAAAAATTTCTTAAATTAAATTTATGACTAACTACTACACATAAAACTATTTTACGCATAGGCCTTGCACAATCAGGCTCCGATACCACTGTTGGGAACGTCCCGGTGCAATGTACGTGTTTACACGTTTCGTAAACGTGCGTAGCAAAAATAAATAAATAATTAACAGCTAATTATTATCAACACACGCATGCAAAGAAGGAAATAAACAGCGTACAAGACATGATAGGAAATTAAAATTATAAAATAAAAGATTATTCTATGCATACAAATAAAATTTTCAGAATAAAAGATTATTCTACGCGTACCTCGTGGATGATGACGTTGAGCGAGATTGGTATCAATCGAACGGTCCTCGTCGGAGTCCCGCCTACTGGTGATCCACGCCAAGCTCTCGTCTGGACGGCTTCAGAAGCCACTAGTCGCGCCATCATCTTTGGTACTAGCCGATGATCGATGACGATCGATTTGAGAGAAGCCTTATTCCGGAAACCACGCAACAACATTTGTTGCGATCGTTTCGGGGCTTTCTAACTATCATAAAAAATCATATTCTCGATGTAGTTTCAGTGGTCAATCATTGACCGCCGATTTAAGACAAATTGGTCGGAACCTTTCCGATGTTGATGGAAAAATCTCTGAAAACTTTAAAAGCTTCCGGGGCTAACAACAAACCATGGTTTCCCTGGTTGTTGAAACCAATTTTCAACAATGGAGAATACACTGATGGTCAACGATAGCAATCAACGGCAAACTTCGTCCAATAGCTACAACAGCTCCGGCGGCAGGCGATGAACGCGCTTCGGCAACTTCACAAGCTCTCGGGCCGGATTGTTAGCGTTGGCCATGTGGTCTTCACACACGGGAAGCAAACAATATTGGTCTCTGTTTTCTTGTGGTCAACAACACAAAGTTACAGGACAGGAGCTCTGGCTTGTTGCGGTCGGCAGCACAGAGCAGAACGCACACTCAGGCTTGTTCAGGCTGTCACGCGCTATCAGGTGAGATGCTGGTCGGCGCTCAACTGGGTTTTCTCCGACCGGGTGCTGGGCGGAGCTGGGCCGCGATCAGAGCAGGGGCGCAGCGTCACCGGGGTAGAAACTGGCGGCGGTTCTTGCGGTCGGAACGTGCTCGAAGAAGGGCGGTGCTGCGCCGTGCAGAAGAGGTCGGTGCTGGCGAGATCACGGCTGAGCAGGGAGCGCCGCGGAATAGGGAACCCTCCTCCAAACAGCCGGCGGCGAGCTCCCAGATTGTGGAGGCAAGGGTGGCGCAGCATGGGTGGAAGGAGAAACCAGGCGGTGCCGTGCCCCTTGAGAAGAAGAACAGTGGCCATGGGGTTATCGCGATCTTTCTCGCAAGAGAAGAAACATTATCTCCTTTTAAACCAGATTCTAATTAGGTTTAGGGTTAATGGGGTTTGACTGAACTAGTTTCAGGAATTAAACCAAAAATCAGAACCTAATTCAAATTGAATCAGACCGGGATCCTGTAGCGAACCAGTTCATTTTTGGTTCACTTGGTTCACTAACCAAATGAACTCCGATTTGATCCAAACCAATTTTGTTCATTTTGTCTTCACAAGACGCAACTTCTCATCACATCCATTCTATCAAAATCTCTTCCATCATGAGCCAGACCAAGTTGGTTCAAGTTGGTTCAAAACTGAATCATTTAGTTCACTAACCAAACAATATCTGATTTGAATGAAATCAGTTTCGTTCATTTCATCTTCGCAAGATGAGTTCCATCATTTTGTTCTTTTTCTGGTCCAACCAGATTTTATTTCTCTCATTCTGAGAATCTAATTCTCAAACTCATTTTAAGTTCTTCGGAGAACTTGTAGTGCGTGTGACCCAATAGGTTCTCGGTTATGGTGATCGTCTGTAATTAACCATTAATTACGGAACAATCATGAGTGACATCTAGTAGTACATCATGATCCCCAATTGATCGAAAAATCAATGATTGATTCTAGAATAGTTTTTAAACCCTTCAGCAGCTCCAATTAAACGTGTCTTGTTCCTTTCACCGTCTTATACCCGCTTGGTTCAGGTCATGGTCTATGTGTCGGTCCCCACTAGGCTGACTACGTCACACCTAGCCCAAGATACTTTCTTGTTCCGTGGATTCAAGTTACTTGTACATGTGTCAAAGAGTACCGTACTCTTAACATGTAATGCTTTGGCCAAAGACTTTTAGTAACAATCTTAACAAGTAGCCGCAAGGTATACGTCTCCTTTTCAAGGAGCAGTGAATCCTCTGTGGGCTATTCAAACACCTTCAAGCACTTCGACTTATACCCAATTATCTCAGGTCCACATCTCCTTGGAGATGCTTACTTAAGATGTCAAAGTATAAGCCTCCATGACCAAGGTGACTTGAATACTGCAAGTCAAAGGAAACTTGCACTTAAGCTGCACTGAGATCTTCATTGACATATGTATAAAATCATATGAAGTCTCAAGGTAGATCACTCCAATGAACTAGTTAATTTTAGCTAGCATCCACGTTTAACTCTCAACATCCAATGTCTCCAAAGTGAGATCGACTGCTTGGCTAACCAAGAGTTTAAACGTGCTAGTCTCGACAGAATCGATGACGTCCGTGCTCATCAATTCCTCGACTAGGAATAATTTCAATACATTCGTAATTGCACATGTAGAGATGCTCACGAGTTGTGATCCAATCACAAATTCTCTCATGCTAGGAATCGTATTGCGGACATTCAGCATTCGAGTTTAAGATTCAATCAAACACATAGAAAATGTACACTCAAATAGTGAATTGCTATTTATCTAATAAATAGTATAACCGTAAGGTGATTGCCTTAGGACACCTCTCTAATCTAACAGAGGGGTCAGTGTGTTGGCTATGGTATTTATATGTCTTCTAATAGTGGTTAATTTTAAAGTTATGGGTAGAGCACATAGAGATCCACAGTTGCTTACCCCACCTGTTTCAACAATTTCAAAGGATGCAGGGTCGACTGGAAGAGTTAGAAGCTACGGCTACCCAACCTTCCCTCAACTCAGAAGCCACGAAGGCCGAGTTGCTAGTGGCCCAGGCTGAACTAAGTCAGTGTAGACAAGAGGCCGATCGACAACGATAGTCATACAAACGTCTACAAGGGGAGCTACAGGAGGCCAAGGAGAAAGCTGCTGCCATGGAGCAGGCGATAAGGGATCATACGATCGAGGTTACTCAACAATTGCTATAGGCCGAGGAGGGCATTGCTACTCTCAGGGCGCAGGCTGTCAAGGCCATAGAGGGACAGGGGCATTTATAAGTTGAGCTAGAGCTGGTCAGATCAGAGAAAGAAGCTTACAGGAGTGGCGAGGAGGACCGATGGATAGCTCGGAAGGAGGAATGGCTCCGATTGGACGAGTTTCAGGATATGTTCCAGGCTAAGACAGCCAAGATACTACAGTACGACTTCGAGGGTGCCTTGAAGCAAGTATATCAGGTCAGACTGATTCCTCTAGGCACCTCACTAGATTTCTTGGATATAGATAGGGTGTGGGCTGAGCTGCCTGAGTCAGAGAGGAGAGGTGAGTGAGTTGTTGGGATTGTCCCGGTGCAATGTGTGTGTTTACACATTTCAAAAACGTGCGTAGCAGAAATATACAAATAATTAAGACTAATTATTACACAACACACACATGCAAAGTAGGAAATAACACATACAAGACATGACAGGAAATTAAAATTTTGTAGAATAATAAATTATTCTAAACGCGTACCTCGCGGATGATGATATTGAGAGAGTTAGAATCAATTAAGTAGTCCTCGTCGAAGTCTGGCCTTTACTGGTGATCCACGCCAAGCTCTCGTCTGGATGGATTCGGAAGCCACGAGTCACATCATCGTCTTCGGTACTAGCCGATGATTGATGATGATCAAATCGAGAGAAGCCTTATTCTAGAAATCACGCAATAATGTTTGTCACGATCGTTCCAGGGCTTTTTAACTATCATCAAAAATCATATTTCCGGTGTAGTTTTCGGTGATCAACCTTTGATCCTTGATTTAGGATAAATAATCAGAATCTTTCCGACAATGGTGGAATAATTTCTGGAAGCTTCATAAACTTCCGAGAAAATGGTGGATAGTCATTGAAAGATCGAGGATTGATTGGTAACGACCGGACAACCTGTCCAATTATCAGAAATAATTTCCGACAAATGCACAGAGTTCGGACGAAAAATCCTATTACAATCTGACGACAATTCTGACATTGATGTGACGACGGCTCCACTCTGGCAACCAATCCGACAGCGGCTCCATTCCAACAAACAATCCAGCAACAACCCCATGCCAACAACCAAACCGGCATCGTAACCCTAATTTGGTGCAGCAATAGCAAACAATAAAAAAGAAGAAATCGGAGATCTTCTCAGTTAGCCTCTATCGCCAACCACCATAGCTAGACACAGCCGTCCGACCACCACAACTAGGGACCGGGAGAAACAGAGCACTCTCGGGAGTGACCTTGATCGACGGTGTTCACGCGGAGGAGATGCTTGGGCTGGCGACGGCTCTTCTCTTGGCGAATGGCGAATGGTGTGGAAAAGAAAACAGGGAAGGTGGTGCTTGATTCCTGTGATTTCCCATGCGAAGACGACAACCGATTGGGAAGAAGATAACAGGCAGCGACGGCTAGGGTTTCTTCCTCCTCTCACACGCTTACGGTCGGTGAAGGTTTCGGCGTTCCACAGAGGTTCTCACACGGAGGAGAAAGACAAGCGAACAGGGGCTGGGGTTTCGCCTCTCTGGCAGAGGGCGGAACCGAGGAGGGGCTGGCGGCGCGTGACAGGCAACCCCCCACTGGTGTTGGTCGCGATCTTTAAAAGAGATTGTGATTCTATTTTGGGTAAGCGACGTCGAACGAGGAAGACTAAACCCAAAAATGGTTCAACATTGTTACTATTGCGAACCAAATCGGATTGTAGCAAACTGAACCGGGTTTATTTAGGATTTACTATAGCAAATTGGGTTCAAAGCTAAATCGCTTGGTTCACTAACCAAACGACCTCCGATTTGATCCAAACTAGTTTTGTTCATTTTGTCTTCACAAGATGAAGCTCCTCATCTCTTCTGTTTTGTGAAAATCTCTTCCATCATGAACCAAACTAAGTTGGTTCAATTTTGATTTAAAACTGAATCGTCTAGTTCACTAATTAAATGACCTATGATTTGAATGAAATTAATTTCATTCATTTCATCTTCGCAAGATGAATTCATCATATTGTCCTTTATCTGGTCCAATCAGACTTTTTTTCTCTCGTTCTGAGAATTCAATTCTCAAACTCATTTTAAGTTCTTCAGAGAACTTGTTGTACGTGTGACCCAATAGGTTTCTGATTATATTGGCAGTCCGTAATTAACCATTAATTACGAAACGATCATGAGAGGCACCTAGTAGTATATCATGATCCCTAATTGATCGAAAAATCAATGATTGATTCTAGAACATCTTCTAAACCCTTCAGTAGCTCCAATTAAACGTGTCTCGTTCCTTTCACTGTCTTATACCTGCTTGGTTCAGGACATGGTCTATGTGTCGGTCCTTATTAGGCTGACTATGTCACATCTAGCCCAAGCTAACTTTCTTATCCTATGGATTCAAGTTACTTGTACATGTATCCAAGAGTACTGTACTCTTGACATGCAATGCTTTGACCAAAGACTTTTAGTAATAATCTTGACAAGCGGCCGCAAGGTATACGCCTCTTTTTCAAGGAGCGATGAATCCTCTGTAGGCTATTCAAACACCTTCAGGCACTTTGACTTATACCCAATCATCTCGGGTCCACACCTCCTCGGAGATGTTTGTTTAAGCTGTCAAAGTATAAGTCTCCATGACCAAGGTAACTTGAATACCGCAAGTTCAAGGAAACTCACACTTAAGCTGCATTGAGACCTTCATTGACATATGTATTGAACCATATGAAGTCTCAAGGCAGGTCACTCCAATGAACTAGTTATCTTTAACTAGCATCCACGTTTAACTCTCAACATCCAATGTCTCCAGCCAACGAGATCAGCTGCTTAGCTAACCAAGGAGTTTAAAACGTGCTAATCTCAACAGAATCGATGACGTCCGTGCTCATCAATTTCTCAACTAGGGATAATTCAATACATTCATAATTGTACATGTAGAGATGCTCACTAGTTGTGATCCAATCATAAATTCTCTCATGCTATCTTATTGCAGATATTTAGTAATTGAGTTTAAGATTCAATCAAACACATAGAAATTGTGCACTCAAATAGTGAATTATTATTTATCCAATAAATAGTATAACCATAAGGCGATTGTTTTAGGATACCCCTCAAATCTAACACCTTCTTCTTTAATTTGGGACTCTTGTTCTTATAATATCCCTTCTCCCTACATTCGAAGTAAATGATATGATCTTTTTTTTCTAACAATTGAAATTGTTATACCTTTGCTCATAGAGGTGGAGCATCCTTCTTACTCATTGGCTCTGGAAGTTGAGGGTTCTTCTTGTTCTGGTGTCAATGGTCTCTCCCTCTCAATCCTTGAGGTGGATACTTCTTCAATTTCCTTCTCGAATGTTGAGCACATCTCAACTTTTGAATCCTATTATTCTTGATCCAAAGAGTCTCCCTCTTTGAATTTGTCTTCACTTTGCATTGAGATTGGATCTTTTGGAGCTTGGCTAACTTGCTCCATAACTCCTTGGCATCTTGATATATACCTATCTTACTCAAAATCTCATTACGTAAAATATTAACTAGTAATTTAGTTACCTTTTCATTTGCCATGGGCTTTTGAACTTGTTCCTCACTCTATTTGCTCCTTTGAAGAAATATTCCTTTTGTATTTCTTGAAGCTTCAAACCCTTCCATTAGAGTAAATCATTACTCTATATCCATCTTTAAGAAATACTCAATCCTGGCATTCTATGAAGCAAACCCTCCTAATGCGAAAGGTGGAGGTACTCATATGTCGTATCCAAATCCATCTCGGGGTTCCATCATGAAGTTGAGCTCCATCGATGACTAATCCTTTGACTTGTTCATATTGAGAGCTCAAAATTTCAACTTCTTCTTCTTTCCTCTAACTCGCTTCTTCTGACGATTAGTCCAATGAAGAGCATCCTCGCTCTAATACCACTTGTTAGGAACTGTGCGAGTTGGAGGGTGGGGGTGAATAGCTTCGATTGCTTTTCGTCATGATGTTGTGCTCGTCGTTTGAATGCGCAGTGAAAACCTTGATTTAAATGTGACTCCGCATGCATAAGTTTGATATTTTACTTGGTATCCGCTTCTTTGAGGTGACTAATCTAAGGGTCCACTCTGAGCTTACTATCTCCACTATGAACTCCTCTTTTTCTGAAACCTTCCAGAAAAGGAGAAGTCTTACACCAAGCTTCTTACAAGAACAAAACAAAAATAAGATACAATGACAAATAAAATCAAAAATGACTTTACAATGAGGATCCTGCTTTGAGCACTTTTTTATTGCTTGAAAATATTTTTTGTTAGTCTGGAAATACAGTAGCACTTTGCTCCAAAACCTACAAGAATCGGCCACACCTATTTGCCTCAAAATTCTCTTTTAAAGGCTGTTCTTTGGGCTGATTTCCATCAACTAATTGATTGACATTACTCACCAATCGATTGCCACGTCAAATCTGACTATTTAAACCTGTAGAATGACTATTTTACTTGGTCAATCGATTATATTGCTGTCAATCGATCGCCAAGTTAATTCTGAAGCAGCATTCTGTTCGTTGCTACAGTATTTTAATTGATTGATAGAACTTACCAACTGATTGGCTATACTAACCAAATCACTATAAAAAAACTCAAAAATCAATTACTATAGTAAACCATAATTATTGTAGCAAACACTATTTTTTAAGATTTAGGATTTGCAACGAACCCTAGCTACTGTACAAATCCTAATTAACACCTTAAATTCCAATTTTTGAGTTTAGAGTTCATTGGTCGATGATACACTCAATCAATTGATTAATACTCATGTTTCCACTTTACCAAGATTGAATTCTCATCTTGCCTAATATCCAATTGACCTCAACCTACTAGGACTTTCTTTGTTCAACATCCAGTTAATCTTGACATGTCGAGATTTTTCGTTGCTTAGTATCCAGTCAACCTTGACAATCGAGACTTCATCGTTGCCTAACATCTGATCAACCTTGATCTACCAGGACTTCCATTATCACTAAGTGTTCGGTCCTCCATGACCCACTTAGATTTTCCTTCTCATGCCAACTCCCTATTGGACTTCCGACCGCCAAGTGTCCAGTCAACCTTAAACCACTTAGACTGTTCTCTTGCCAATTTTATGTTGGACTTTTGATCACCAAGTGTTCAGTCATCCTTGATCCACTTGGACTTTCCTCTTGCCAACTTTCCATTGGACTTTCGATCACTAAGTGTCCGATCAACTTTGATCTATTTGGACTTTCCTTTACCGTCAAGTATCCAATCAACATTGACCTACTTGACATCTAATTAACATATTGCCCAATCATCAAAACCCAAATCAAGTCCACTTGAGCTTGGTCAATTTTGACTTGAGGTCGATTGCACCACACTACTAGAAAAATGTTAATAGACAACGCGGAAAAAGCGTTGTCTTTGAGTGTTAAAAGCGTTGTAAGAGGCCCTGTTGTAAAAGGGGTCCCTCAACGACAACGCTTTTTAAGCGTTGTCTTTGTTAACAT
>JAOBBC010000064.1:4501133-4520050 GCA_025388495.1 Curcuma longa
TTCTATGCTTAGTATTTTACTTTTTGTTAGCACTCATTCTCTAATTGCAATTTTCTGCTTCACTTTTACTATGAACTTGCTCATTTTATATTGTTTTTATTTGCTTAGCGTCTCTTGCATATTGTAACCAAGATTATGTTATCAAAGCAGCTGTTTCATGATCAATGATGTTTTCCCCATATTATATTTTCTTTATTTTTTCATTTTCACAGATTTGACATCTGATATTTCACCCATATTGGTTGATATTGTTTTCCAAACCTTGTTTACATATGATGATCGAGCATCGAGAAAATCCGTCGATGATTTCATTGTTAAAGCGCTCAGTGAAAGTACCTTCATGAGAGGGTTTGCGATGGCACTTTTGCAGGCCATGGAAAAACAATCAAAGATTCAATGTCATGTTGGATGTTATAAACTTCTTAAGTGGTCATGCCTTCTACTAAAGTGGAGTCAGTTCATATCTATTTCAAAGGGTGGTCTTGTAAGGTTTGCAACTTCGCAGGCTGCCCTGTGCAATATCCTCATGCAGGGATCTTTCCATAAGTGCAAATCCTGCAAGGATCTTTTCTTTAATCTTTTTTCACAGGTACTTATTATCTGATGATTCATGATTTGATAGTCTGGCTTAAAGTTTACTCAACATGTCTGCTCTACAAATTTCAGTCACCTTCTACATTCAAGGCCTATGTAGAGGAATTAAAGAATTCAAGAATTTCCACAAAGGATAGTACTCATCTGATAAAATTGTTGCTTGAGCATGCAATTCAAATTCCATCATTGTTTGATGAATTGAAGGTAAAACATTATTATTCTATAATTTTTATTACTTATCATATTTGTTTTTTTTCTTTCTCTATATCTATTCATTATTTTAATATATTTCCCCATGTAGCATGTGTTTCTTGAGATATTTCTTAGATCAGTGTTAAACACGAAAGACAGACCACCTCAAGGGCTTTGTGAAGCTTTTCAACCTCTTTTCATGTATATGGAGCATGAAGAGTTCAAGACCATGGTCCTGCCATCATCAATTAAAGCTTTAAAGAGGAATCCAGAGATAGTACTGGAGTCTATTGGAGTTCTATTAAAATTGATCAATCTTGACTTGAGCAAGTACTTCACGGAGTTTCTCTTAGTTGTCCTTCCACAGACCCGTCATGTGGATGAGGAAAGGAGAACTGTAGCATTATCTGTTGTAGGACATTTAAGTGAAAAGTCAAGTGATCCAGATGCTCTTCCTTCAATGTTTGGTGCTATAAAAGCAGTTATAGGAGGTCAGCTTTGATTATCATTTCTTGAAATCATTTATCTGTCACCATTCGGTACCTTGCCTCATGCCCTTGTCCACTTGAAGAGTTAATTCAGCCTATTCTTCAGTTATGACTGATTGTGTCAAACAGGTTCTGAGGGAAAACTCACGAATCCTTATCAGAGGACCGGAATGATAAATGCTATTGAAGAATTATCAAAATCTCCTGCAGCAAAATCTCTAAGTAAAGTAGCACCTACAGTATCAAGCTTTCTTATGTCTTGTTACAAGGAAGATGGTAAAAAGCCTTCTGGTGTTGTTTTTTCCATTCCTCACTATTCCAGGTGCTGATTGTAGTTATTTATTTTATGGCAGTAAGTGAGGAAGTGAAGCTGGCAATTTTGTCAGCTTTGGCATCATGGGCATCTAGAACTTCTGAAGCTGTCAATCAAGAAGTCGTCTCTTTTATTGCTTCAGGTCTAAAGGAGAAAGACAGTTTAAGAAAAGGCCACCTTAGATGCTTGCGAGTTATATGCAAAAAGTCAGATACATTGACAAAAGTAAGCTAACTGATACTTTCTTTTATTGCACTTTGTTTCCTGGTCGATTCCTGGCTTGTAAGTTTGATCTTTTATCAGGTATCATGTTTATTCGAGCCTCTCACTCACTTAGTAAAAACTAGTTTCTCAAAAGCTACTCAAAGGTTAGATGGAATCTATGCATTATTTTCACTGACAAAAGTTGCCACTGTCAATGTTAAAACAGGTAATCGTATATTCTATTTTCCATTTTGGTTTACGTTACCTACTTTTGATTTATATCTACATAATATTATATTTCCTGCAGATGATTTTCTTCTTAAAGAAAAGCTTTGGGAATTAATCGCTCAAAATGATTCCTCAATTATACCTACTTCTCTGGTAATTGTTCTAGCATGTCGCCAAAGAGCGAATACATTATACTTGGGAAATTGTTTTTAACAATTCTTCTTTCTCTTTGTTTGTCTGCTTTTTTCCTTTCATTGGGCTTTTTTTGTCTTCATTGACATGAAAATCTACTCGTGGTCATGATTGTTCTTATGGTTTATTTTTTCAAGTCCCGACCTTACTTTGTTAGGATCAATTGACACTGTCAACTCTCTTGGGGGTTTTCTAATCTTGGCAATTCCTGCAACTAGTTAGGGAAGGTTGTTGGTGCAAAATACCCTACCTGAAATTACATAACCTTTTGGCCACTGAGATTTTTAGATGAAATGGGATCAATCAATTTCATAACTATGATAGAGGTATGGGGATTAAGGGATTTAAAAACATAATATGATAGGTTGAAAGGAACCTTGTTTTGTTGATGCATATCAAGTCCAACTATATACTTGAAGCAAAATGAGCAGTACTCAATTGCAAGTTTAAATTTAAGTTGTTGCTATTGGTTTAACCTTCCATGTTTTCTGTGTCATTTCATATGAAAAGAATAGAAATGACTACTTCTTCAGTCAGCATTCTCACTTTGGATTGCTTCATGGTAGTCAAAGACATCCTAATGGTTGTGGTAGATAATAAAAACCACAAGCTGGTTTGCTTGACCTAGAAAACTTGTATTTCCAGTCATTTTTTTTTGTTAAAGTGGATTGTACTTATTTTAATTGCGAATGTTATGGGATCCTTTTACCCATGCAATTCTAGGTTGTTTTAATACTTTTTGTTTTTTTTTGACAACCAAAGTTATCTTTGGAAAGAAGTTTCCACCTAAACCAAGTATTGCTCCTCAGAAATGGAACCTACAAATACTTTTCCATTGGTTTGGTAATGTTCAGATTCACTATGAAGTGAACCCTAGTATCTCTGATCTTAGAATTTACCAAACTGAAGGATTCATAGAAGAATTCTCTCAATCTCTTTATAGATATGTATATATTATGTAAGCATTTGATATTATCAATGGTGTAATGGGACAAACGAACTTTATACTCTTGAGAAAGTACTTTATTTGTGGTTATATGGCTTCATTGGTCAAGCAACATTCGATTGACAGTTTGAAGATTATCAGTACCTTGATTGCAACTTACAATAGGATTACTAAGTATCTATGTAATCTTTGAAGCTGAAAAATCTATGTTTTTGAAAACTTAACCCTTTTATTTATTTATTCTGTTAAAGGTCTTACATTTACTTTATACACCTTTCAGATTGTAAATATATTGATCAAACATTTTCTGTGCTTTTGGTACGCCTTAAATTGGAAACAGATTGGCATGTGACAATTTTATTATTATTTTGTTACTTTGTCCTTATATTGAGAATCTGTGCTCCTCTTTATACTTTTTTTTTCTAGTGGTTTGTTATGAATTGATTTTTTAAAGTTCTATATTCTAGAATATGTAGAATAATCTTAAGCTGTATCTCTTTCAAACACTTGTGATCTCTGTAGGAACATTGTGTATCACTGATATATGCCTATACAAGTTAAATTGGAAGAATGACTATACGCTAGGAAATATAAAGTTAAGCATTGTGGTATCATAATAAAAATGAAGGAAAAAATATGAGAAAAAAAGAAATAGAAAAGTTATTTTCATTACATTCAAATGCTAGCTGATAATGTATTATCTACTTTTTCCCGTGATTTGTTATGAATTCATTATTTAAAGTTGTATCTCTTTCAAACACTTATATTCTCTGTGGGAACATCGTTTCAAAAGTTGTATCACTGATATATGCCTATACAAGTTAAATAGGAAGAATGACTATATGCTAGGAAATATAAAGTTAAACATTGCGGTATCATAATAAAAATAAAGAAGAAATTATGAGAAAGAAAATGAATAGAAAAATTATTTTCACTGCATTTAACACTAGTCGATAATGTATTGTCTACTGCCTTGATGATGAAGCTATATCATATAGTGGCTCACTGTAGGTATCCTCATGGCTTGTTAATTTGTTTTACAGGTAGCAAAACTGACAAATGAAGATTGCATTGCTTGTATAGATCTACTTGAGGTTCTGCTTGTGGAACATTTTCAAAGGTTTTATATTATTTGTTATGTTTTATGAAAAATAGTTGTTCATGTTTATTTTTTATTTTTTATATTTTGTGGAAACCAGTTAAGGGAATGATTCAGTGGTTTGCTTTTTTGTAGGGTCTCAGAATTCTTGTCTATTAGGTCCTTGTCGCAGGTACTGATAAATGCTTTTTGGAATTTTTTGATGATTTTATTCTCTCTGATATGGTTACTTAGTAGTGTCTTTTGATTTGTGTTGCAGTTGCTAGTCTGTCTAATTTGTCATCCCAGTTGGGATGTTCGGAAGGTTGCTTATGAAGCTACCAGCAAAATTAGCTCTTCTTCAGCAATTTTGGTGGAAAATCTGCTTCTTGAATATAGGTCCTGGTTGTTTTTAGTTGCTGAGAAAATTTCACAATTGAAGCTTGCGTAAGTGCTGTCTTCTCTGTTCTCTTTATAACTGAGCATATGGTCAATTGTGGTCTACTGGGTTGTTACCTTCAGTGCCTCCAAAATCTAAATGACTGCCTTTGTATGGGTGAGGCATATGAACACCTAGATTTGCTTAACCCCATGTTGCCGCTTGATTTTGTGATTTGTTTGATACTTAGATTCAAGCTCTCTGATGCTTGCACTCTAGTCGGAGTCATACAAGGTTTAGTCTTCTTTGATCGAGTATTTGCTCTTTATGTTTCTCTACTAGTTCTACCTTTTGGTTTGTTTTCATTGCCTATGTGTTACTAGTGTTTGTTTTCACTTTTGGTGCTATATCTAGTTGAATGCTACTGTACCTAACTTCTTATGCCAATTACTACTTTCTTATTTGATTAATTTTCTCAATTAACTTCCTAACATGATGCATGCATGGTCAGTGACACAGAGAGTTGGCATGATGCACAAATACCATTTCTACCATCTGTTGAATTGTTGGTGAAATGTTTGCTTCTTATCGCACCTGCAGCTGTTTCTTGTTTCCGCGGTTCATATTCCCAACTGATATTTTGCTCACATCACCCTTGCATTGCCAACAACGGTAGTAACCAAGTATGGAAGGTAGGTGCTTTTCTTTTCTTTTTTTGTTCATGTTGGTGTTGCTGATTTGGCCTTTGTAAAATAGTGTATTGGACTTGTTTGAGAGTTCCCTTGTCTGATTACCTATTGCAACATGATCTCATTCTATTCCTAGTTGCCTCATTGAAACCATTATGCTCTATGTTGCACTTTCATCCCACTTTTGGCTTTCACTCTGTATGACAACTTTTTTTTTTTCAATTCCTGATTTTCATAATTAGTGGGTAGGTTATACTTGGAATTGATGTTAACTAAAAGCTAAACATTTTTAGAGGCTTCAAAGGAAGTTGCAGAGACATGGTTACAACATAGTGGATATTGTGGCTGTGAATCTTGAGCCAATATGCAAGGTAATGCCATTTGGCAATCTTCTGGTTTTCATTTTATAGTACTTTGTCTATGCTTTAGGTGTTGATGAGAATATGAAAGCCAACTGATGATCTGTAATCATGTAGCCATCAGTGGCTGATTTACTTGTAACCTTATCAAAAAGACAGATATTGACATTTGTAATGTTTAGTTTTACCAAAATATTAAATTGTAAATTTTATTGTAGAGATCATAAATTTCATTGTATTTTTCTCACATTAAAAACTAGATAGATTACATTTTTGTTGAACAGTTTGTTTTTCATTTCCTTCTTGGATTTTTCATATACTATTATCCTTTTAGGATTTGCTTGGGTCTACTGGACTCTTTAGTTCAAGCACACTGGAACAACTTGCAGCCACACGTTCTCTATCAACATTAATGACCATATCCCCAAATGATTTGTTCATTGAATTTGAAAATGTAAGTTTCTTTATTGTTTTATTGCTGAAAAATTATATTTTCTATACGACTCTTAACTCATTGCATTTGTTTTGCATTTTCAGCACTTTAGCAGTCTCCCAGATCATTCATTACATGATATGCTCACAGAAAATGAAATTAAGGTGAGATAGTTGACAATTTTTTTGGGTCATTTGACTGTTTTAATTTCTTTATGTTGCCCTGCAAATACTTCTTCCTCTGAGTTAATTAGAATTTATAGCAAATAACATGATCCACTATGATGCTTTCTGTATGCTATGCCTTAAGCGTTTTGTTCTTTTGTCAAGATACCTAAAGTCAACCACACAACCATGCTCCAGTCCCAACATATTGCACTTTTTAGTTATTTCATCATGCAGGCACTATCTTTTCTGAATATTTTAAGCACCATGGTGTTCTTTTACTCTTGGTCCGTAAAATTTGGTTTCTGTTTGGCATGTAAACACATTTGAAGTTAAATTGATTCATGATGTGAACAGATTGTAGATATATCTTCTGCTTTTTGAGTAAGAAGTAGATGCTATCTCATTTGAAATGCATTTGTGGTTTATTGAAGGTCAGAAAATGATCATTATGTCTTTATAGCCATGAGTGTCCACATGATTACTTATTTTGTTACTACCAGGCCATGGAGTTTGTTCATTCTCCATAACCTAATTGGATTTCTCACTTAAATTTTGTCCCGCCTACTGGCTTGGACTTTGGTGGGTGTGTGTGAATGTAACATTGAAATAAAACTTGTAAAACTTACAAAAAATGCCTATTTGGTCCTCTCACTTGAGTACATTTTCAAATAAACTTTTCTATTTTGAAGATATTACAAAATTTTGTTATCTTGGTCTATTCTACTTTGTAAGTTCATTTTTTGGACTCTTTCTCCCAACTCCATTTTGGTCTAAATATGATCATAACATAATAAAAGTTAGCAACTGTTTTATCTTTGTATGCTTTTCTAGATATTTTATACACCAGAAGGGCAATTATCTACTGAACAAGGAGTTTATGTTGCTGAGACTATTGCTGCTAAAAATTCTAGGCAACCAAAAGGCCGTTTTAAAGTTTATGGTGATCAAGATGGATTGGTATGCTTACATGACTTAACCTGTACTTTATCAAGAGTTTAAATTTGTGCAAAATAAAATGTTTGCTTCCCTTATCAAAGGGGAATGCACCAACTGATCTTTCAGTACAAAGAGAGACGAGTAAAAAGGAATCCATAAATATGGTGAAGAAAGACACAGGAAAGGGTGGCAAGAAGAATGGTAAATCTTATTAAAGACATGATTGTTTTGCTACTGATGTTGAATAGTAATATGTATGTTTTTATAGTTCATGTGGAGAAGGCAAAGACTGCCAAGGAGGAAGCGAGGGAATTGTTGCTGAAAGAGGAAACAGCTATCCGTCACAGGGTTAAGCTTATTCAGAAAAATCTCTCAGTTATGCTTAGGACTCTTGGTCAGATGGCTATTGCTAATCCAATATTTACTCATGGCCAGCTACCTACACTGGTTAGTCATTGTATATATCTTACTTTTTTTTTGCCTTCCTACTTCAAGATTGCTTATGGGTATTGTGAAAGTGTTTTTTTGTTCATAATCTATTAATTGAATTAATGGTCATTAACGACGTGTGCTTTTTAGTTACTGGCTAAACATTTGTTGCAACAGAGATTTAGTTTGGCCATTTTATTTCTCATCCTCAAACAATCTGCTGCAGGTGAAATACGTTGATCCGTTACTGCACTCATCAATTGTTGGAGATGCAGCATTTGAGACTATGCTAAATCTTGCTCGTTGTCTAGCTCCACCTCTTTCTAGCTGGGCACACGAGATAGCTGCTGCTTTGCGTTTAATTTCTGCAAAAGATGTACATGTAGTCTTGGAGCTTACCCCACCTGTTGAAGGTCATGTTCCCAAAGGCCCTTCATTGGGTATTTTTGAGCAAATAGTTAATGGCCTATCAGTGTCATGTAAAGCTGGACCACTTCCAGCAGATTCCTTTACCTTTATGTTTCCGGTATATTTCTGTCTAAATTTAGTTATCATCCAACTTTGCTTGTTGCTAGCTATTCTTTTAATTGCTCCATTTCTGCTAGGTAATCGAGCATATTCTGCTTTCTCCTAAGAAGACTGCACTTCACGATGACTTACTTCACATACTATCTATGCATTTGGATCCTATATTGCCACTCCCTAGGCCACGGATGCTCTTGGTCGGATAAGAATACCTTGGTTTTGTAATGATGATTAACCATTTTATATTCTAATTTTCTTGTCTCTTATTGACTATTCATGACTTTTTCCAGGTTCTTTATCATGTCCTTGGTGTTATTCCAGCTTATCAGCCACTAATTGGGCCTATGTTGAATGAGTTATGCCTAGGTATCCAAGCTGATGAATTGGCCAAAGTGAGTAAAATGTGCTTTTGTTTCTTAAAATTACACTTATACTATGTTTTGTTTATTCTTTTTGTTACTAATATTTCTGTGTAATTTAGGCCCTTTCTGGAGTTTTTGCTAAGGATCTGCACGTGCGACTTGCCTGCTTGACTGCTATAAAATGCATTCCTTTTATCCCTGACCATGTGCTTCGGGATGATGCTTTGGTCACGACAAGTATTTGGATTGCTTTGCATGATCCAGAGAAGGTCGGTGAATCTTTTTCCTCACAATTTAATGTACACATAAACTATGCTTATAGCTTCTGCATCGGTTATCTCTTGTTCACTTGGTTTATTTATCAAGATATCTAAATCATTAGACGAGATATGTAAGGTTTATGTTGCTAACCTTTGGTTGACTAATTATATTGCCACGACGGTACATGTAAACCTAATACATATCTTAGTCTGTAAAATGCAGTGCACCAGCACAGCACTTTTTTGCTGTTGAGAGTTGATTGAGCTGTATAATGGTCTTTTTGGTTTATATTGCTGGTCCCCTATTCTGGGCATTGTTGGTTAAATCATCTCCTTGAAATGTTAAAGCATTTGATGAGTTGTATACAGTCAGTAAAGGCTATACTACCAATCTGAGCCACATTTTATTAATATTCTTTCAGTTCTGAGGAAGGCTGTGGACCTGAATTTCTTTCTAATTGTTTTTCTTCTTTAAACATGATATTGAATTGACCATCCATTTCCTAAAACCTTCTCATTATACCCCTTAATAATGTTTGATTTATTGTGTTAGTTGAATGATTGCATTTGTGCCTCACTGGCTTTATGTTTTTCAACTGAAAAATTAGGGGTTATCTTGAACTGCTTCATTTACAATACCACGTGATTCTAATCAAATATTAGACTGGTCTTTTCACTGATGTTTTTCTCCAAATTTAGCTTGCAAGTTTACTCACTCAAAGATGAAATTCTCAGTACAAGTGCAATGGTGATGTTAGAATGCTTTATGTTTGACAAATTTTTATGCAGTTCCTTTGCGCCGTGTGAGCCTAGGTTGTGTATTCATTTTTTTAGGTCTCATCATGCTGCAATTATCAAATCTGTGTTTGTATTTTTCTTCAGGCAGTTACAGTACTTGCAGAGGAAGTTTGGGATAAATATGGGTGTGAATTTGGGATTGATTACTCTGGTATTCTTGATGCACTATCACATGTCAATTACAATGTACGGGTAGCTGCAGCAGAGGCATTAGCTGCAGCCTTGGATGAAAATCCAGATACAATACAAGTAATTCACATGGATACTCACAATGTCTGTTCTAGTGACCTTGTGTTGTATCATTATTTGACAAGTTATTTTGTCTTCAGGATACGCTTTCTACTTTGTTTTCCCTATATATTCGAAATTTTGGTGTTGGAATCGATATGTCAGATACCTGCTGGATAGGGAGACAGGGCATTGCATTGGCTCTTCACTCAGCCGCAGATATATTCAGCACAAAAGATCTTCCAGTTGTCATGACATTTCTGATATCACGTGCTTTGGTAGGTTTCTTTCAAGGCCTTATGAATTTTGTTCTAAGTTGTCTATTCAATTCATTTATGCATTTTATAATGTTGGTTCATAACTTTGTTATGCATATTATATATCCTTAATCACAATTTTTCGAACAAAGAACACTTGGAGATGTTTTATTTTATTCATAATATACCATTAATCAATAGTATAATTTTTTGTATTGATGGATATATCATTGAATAACTTTGGAATAATTTCCTTTTAGCACATCTAGAGTAGTAAATCTCTTCTGTGATCATAGATCTTAAAATTTTTGCATAGATGTGAATCTTTGTAAAGTGATAATCTAAATAAAGGAGATATTATTATAGTACAAAGGTTTTGACAAAGAAAGGTTTAAATTGTTTTGTTAGAATTGGATTCAGTCCTTGCTGAAACAACTCCTTTTCACTGTTGACACATGGTATTGGTCAACATTGAAGAAATGTGATGACCTGAGATGATACTAGTGGTGATAGGCCTTTTGACTATAGCTTTCAAGAAGTAGTGTATCATGCATTTCAGGACCCTCTTTCGGTGACACATTTGTTGGATGGTTGCCGAGAACTATGCCTACAATGTCTTGCATGCCGTAATTGTGCCACATCTCACTATCCAAGTAGAATTAGATGCTTTAGCATTTCAACATGGTATTTTAAATCATGGTAAAAACAAGCCAAGCAAAAAAAAAGAGGTAAATTGGGGTTCTTGAAAAATTGGCATGCCTAAATCAAACCCATAGTAACAATGAGTTAAATCTAGCCAACCACCTATTCTAATTTGTCTACTTCATAGATTTAACTTGATAATCAACTCATCCAGGCCAACTACCTGTCTTTGATCTTGACTATGTTATAGTGACCCTAAAGCTCTAACTAGTTATAATGATCACCCTCACTCTCAATTGACAGCAAACACCACTACCTAACTTTTAGCTTAGTCAATGACCACAAAGCATGACACACAACACAACCAAATGACTAATCATATTGCTTCCTCCCCAAGTCGTTCGACAACATTACCGCATTCATCTTGACCTTTGCCCATCCATAATACTCCTCAATCATGCCACATATACATCTGTAAGACAGTCAAACCACCTGATGCATCAATCAGGTTAGTATAGATTTTGATGTGGGATTTTGGACATCATTTGAAATCTCATATCGTATTGGGTGAATAAGTTGAAACGTATCATTTTAATAAATTATCGAAACTTGATATTACTCGGCATTGAGACAATGTCTCTTATGTCGTTGTGTCAATTATGTTGATGAGTATTATTTCATGTTGGCATTCTACACCTTTTAACATGCTAAAATTGAGATAATGCTATTAGTTTTTTTATTTGTTTCCATAGATAATGTCAAAATCATAGCATTTCAATTGAAAAATAAATATATAATTGTGTTATCTTTTTTTTCCTTTATCATCTCTTTTTTCCTTTCACCTGCAATTTACCATTGACACTATATATCTAAATGTTGGCATAATACCGAAGTAGTATTGTTCTAGTCAAAAAGCAAAACACCTATATGGCTCGATACGGCTCGATATTTCAAACCTTGATTTTGGATATGGGTTAGTCATGAATAATAAGTCATTAAGGGGAAAACTATTCCTGTCATATGTTTTTCACTCAAAAAACTTTCTATAAATATATTATATTTCATTAGTTAGCTTTCCTTATTGATCCTTATTTTCTCATCCCTTCTTGATATAATAATTTATATGTAATTGAGAATTGAAAAGATTTCTGTTATTTCTTCAATTCAGGCAGATCCTAATATGGATGTCCGTGCAAGAATGATAAATGCAGGCATTAGGATCATTGACAAACATGGAAAAGAGAATGTTCCTTTGCTTTTTCCTATTTTTGACAGTTACTTGAATAAGAAGGTACTCTCATTTTAACTTATTGATTATTTGTTGGATTCAGGATCCTTGTATTTTAAACCTAATAATAATAATGTGTCAACAAGAGACTAACTCTGTGTTGCTTCTTTGTCTTTAGGCATCTGATGAAGAAAAATATGATCTTGTGAGGGAAGGTGTTGTGATCTTCACTGGAGCTCTTGCCAAACATTTAGCAAAGGTATGAGATTAGTGATAGGAATTTTGGTGGTTTACCTATTGTCATTGTTTTCCTTTCTATTGTAGATTGGTATTTGCTGTTACTTTACTCTCATTGCCATACAATTTATAATTGGGGCAGGATGATCCAAAAGTCCACATTGTTGTAGAGAAATTATTGGACGTTCTAAACACTCCCTCAGAGGCAGTGCAACGAGCAGTCTCTGATTGTTTATCTCCACTAATGGCATCTAAACAGGTTTTTTTTTTTGTTGAGTTAAAAACTAAGCATGTAATTTCATTTTGTGTGAAATATTATTTTTTTCTCCTTTGAAATATTTAATCATTTGTTTCTTATTGCCTTTTTTTTGTGTAAGATGTATTTTGCCACTTTGTTGGTAATGCTCTTATAATTGCTTGATAATTCTCGTCCTTGTTTTCCTTGTTCGAGATGTATTTTCATTTTCCAGTCTTCCTTTGCAATTATTATTCATTAGGAGGATGGCCAGACACTTGTGTCTAGACTCATAGATCGAATGATGAGAAGTGATAGATATGGAGAGCGCCGTGGTGCAGCCTTTGGTCTTGCTGGTGTAGCTAAAGGTTTTGGAATATCTTGCTTGAAAAATTATGGCATTATCACAGCCCTCCATGAAGGTTTACAGGATAGGTTTGTCATCCTTTGTTGTTTATTACTTGGAACTATCAGTTACTTCTTAAAATGTACTTGCTCTTTTGATGGTACATAGCTTCATTGTTGATGCACTTTAACTAAAGAACAAGGTTGATTATTACAATTAATATTGCTTTTTCTCAAGCCTGGCAATATTTTGTTTCTATGTCTCCCTTTTCCTGGAGTATTGATATTTATGATTTATCAATGTCCAATTTGTCGAGTTTGATTTTTTTGAATGCATATTTATCTAGCCCAATGGTTGGAAACTCAATATCTTCAAAAGGACTTAATCCACATCATTTATGTTACAGATTGTATGGCATCACTATATTTGGTGTCAACATTGTGTTAGAGTTGCTATATATATAGTTTGCTCTGCTGTGTTACTAGTTTTTCTGCTGTGTTATATCTCATTTATGTCATAGCCTTCCTCGGATGAAGTCATTGATGAAGGTTGAGAGTTTGATGAATATATTTCTATATATCAATGGCACCTATAGTGAAGGTGAGTAATTCTAGTGGAGAGTTTGAGTGCAATTGATGGAAGCTGTATGGATTGAGGCAAAGATAGTGAAGAATGCACAAAACAAGATTTAGTAGTCTTGAAAAATCTTACATAACCTGAAATGCTGTATCATAATATTACTGTTATGGGTGTTGGAGTACTTGAGAAATATGAAGTTATCATATCTAGTTTCAAGTGCATGAACAAAACACAACTAAAAAAAATACCACTTGAACAAAGACAAACAACTCCAAAAAGCCCCTCAGCCATAAAGCAAAATAGACTGCTGAGGATAAAGAAATGTTAAGGTTGTGTTACCACTGAATATAAAAGAGGAAACAACATTAACCAAAGACAAGAAGATTAGGACTACATCTCCCCTCAAACTGTTAAAGAGTGCATACATGAATCATTGTAGTATATGCAATATCAAGAAGGTGACTTTTAAGCTCGATGAACCATTCTATTGCAAGGTATAGCTATTGGTGGTTTGATAGATGATGCCTTTGTGAAGAGCAAAATACAATGGGTTTTGCCAAGCTTACACGTCTCTTAGTGTAACTTGGTCGAGGAGAGCAGATAATTAACATGAAAAATTAGGTATAGCCATAACTTATAAGAGATCAGAAGCAGGGAATTTTGATAAGGAGTGCATGAAGGGACTTATATGCTCTAATCTTTATACCTAGAATAATCGGAGATGTGATTGATCTTAATTCAATTAGGGATATTCCTTGTATAGCGCTCAGCATGAGTAAGATATGCATTTAACTAAGACAAAAATGGGAGTAATGGTTTAACTATCACTTATAAAGAAATCTTCTTGTCCTTTTAATTTAGTCGTTGAGTTATTTTTTCTCTTTTGAGGTTTTGTGGATTGTCTTCGTTTTGACGTTATGTATGCATTTCTCACCTATTCTTGTTGCAATTTGACTGTTATATTTTTGTTTTAGAAATTCAGCCAAGTCTCGTGAAGGAGCTTTACTTGGATTTGAGTGCCTTTGTGAAAAACTTGGTAGATTGTTTGAACCGTAAGTATTCCGAAATTTTAATTGTCAAATCTAATAAACAGGCTTTTTGATGTTGTTATATGATGTATTCTAGGTATGTCATTCAAATGCTGCCATTGCTTTTGGTTTCTTTTTCTGATCAAGTAGCAGCAGTACGTGAAGCTGCTGAATGTGCTGCTCGAGCAATGATGTCACGTCTTACTGGTTACGGAGTGAAGCTTATTCTCCCTTCACTTCTTAAGGTACTTTTTCTTTTGATTTTGTCGTAGCTTGAATCATCCTCTCTTTTTGGTGATCTACATCATTAACACATGGTTATCATCTACTCTTATATTTTTCAAAATGGAGTCATGGGTCTGATAATATGTGATTGCTGTTGTTTTGAATTGTGTTTTTTTGTGGTTTCACTTCAAGGTCAGCTAGTGACTTGGTTCTAATATCCTCAGGGGCTAGAAGATAAAGCTTGGCGAACCAAGCAAAGTAGTGTGCAGCTTCTGGGTGCTATGGCATACTGTGCACCTGAGCAACTTTCTCAGTGCCTCCCGAAGATTGTTCCCAAACTAACAGAGGTTTCTTACTTGGAAACACAATTGTCTTTAGGTCATGAATCCTCTTTGGTTTGTGAAATTTCTTTTAAAACATCAACTACTAAAATTGATTGCAGATACTGACTGATACACACCCCAAAGTACAGGATGCTGGCCAAACTGCTCTACAGCAGGTAACAATCTTTTCCTCTTTATCAAACTTCTACGTATCTCTGTTGCTTAAAATTGTGTTTTACATGTTTTTTTTTAATTAGGTTGGCAGCGTCATTAAAAATCCAGAAATATCTTCTCTTGTTCCCACCCTGTTGAAGGGTCTAACTGATCCTAATGAGTACACAAAGCATTCTCTAGACATTCTTCTTCAAGTACGATAATAGTTTTGCTTGTTTAATTGTCTTAAACGTTTAGTGCTTTAATACTTTTGGCTATCTTTGCAGACCACTTTCATCAACTCAGTTGATGCTCCATCCTTGGCATTATTGGTACCTATTGTTCATAGAGGCTTAAGGGAGAGAAGTGCCGAGACAAAGAAAAAAGCTGCTCAGATTGCTGGAAACATGTGCTCCTTAGTGACCGAACCTAAGGATATGATACCTTATATAGGATTACTTCTGCCTGAAATTAAAAAGGTGCAAATTCTCGACAATCTATTCTTCCTGTTGAAAATGAGGTCTCTGAACATGTACTACATTTATCTTCCCTTCTTGCAAACAGGTGTTGGTTGATCCTATTCCAGAAGTTCGGTCTGTGGCAGCTAGGGCTCTTGGATCTCTCATCAAAGGAATGGGGGAAGAGAATTTCCCAAATCTTGTAACATGGTTATTGGATACATTGAAGTCTGATAGCAGCAATGTTGAGCGTTCTGGAGCAGCACAGGGTCTTAGTGAGGTTTGGATGCTCCATTAATTGTTGACCAACATTAAATATCATTTCTTTCAACTTTTCCATGTGTACAAAGATAAGAATCAATGACCTTTTGCTATGCTTCTTTTAATGTGCTTATAGATTTGCGTATTACAGGATGGACAAACTAATTTCATATTTTGTTTTATTTTTTTAATATATTTATTTTGGATTTGGACTTTGTTTTCAAGCTTTTGCCTGAAGAAACAAGAATAACTTCATCCTTGTACTTGACTTTCATTCTTGAGATTGCGCTACCTCAGAAATATTCTTGATTATCATAATAATTCTGTGTTCAGCAATCACAATTCTTTCTTTTATAGGTTTTGGCTGCTCTTGGGAAGGATTACTTTGAGCGCATTCTTCCTGATATCATCAGAAATTGTTCTCACCAAAAGTCTTCTGTTCGTGATGGGCATTTGACACTTTTTAAGGCAAGTTTCTGGTTTTTTTGTTTTTTCATTCTCATTAATCAAGTCAATCCAACACTTTTTAACTCTAAGTTCAATGATGACACAGTATTTGCCAAGATCCTTGGGTGTCATCTTTCAAAACTATTTACAAGTGGTTCTACCTGCAATTTTGGATGGTATGTTGATTATATAAGTCATGAATTTGTACATTTATCTGATGTTTGGCTTCTCTTTCAGGGCTTGCTGATGAAAATGAATCTGTTCGTGATGCTGCGCTAAGTGCTGGCCATGTCTTTGTTGAGCATTATGCAACAACGTTTGTTTCTAAACATTTTTTACTTTCATCTTTATTTTATTTCTTTTTTAAATTTTAAAGGTATTAAAACTTTAGTTGCACTTTTTTGGCGGCAATTATCAAACTAGATCTTTACCTTTGTTGCTACCTGCTGTGGAGGATGGCATTTTTAGTGATAACTGGCGGATACGACAAAGCTCTATTGAACTTCTTGGCGATCTTCTTTTCAAGGTCTGTATCCGTTTAGATTTTTGTGAATTATCTCAGGGATCTTTGTGCATAAGGGCTTATGGCTTTGTAGGTTGCCGGAACCTCTGGAAAAGCAATTCTTGAGGGTGGGAGTGATGACGAAGGTGCAAGTACAGAGGCACATGGCCGTGCAATTATTGAGGTACTTGGGTATAAGAAGCGCAATGAAGTTCTTGCTGCAATTTATATGGTTCGTAGTGATATTAGCTTGACTGTGCGTCAGGTATGTGATATTTTTTTTTCTACTGTGTTTTGTTTTCATATTGTCACATTACTATTTTGCCACAGATTGACAATGAAGTTAATGTTGTTATTGAACATAAACGTATCTCACATTTTTTATGTTAGGCTGCACTGCATGTATGGAAGACTATTGTGGCAAATACTCCCAAGACTCTCAAAGAAATAATGCCTGTCTTAATGGATACTTTGATTTCTTCTCTCGCTTCATCTTCATTAGAAAGACGGCAGGTTTGTTTTCTAAAGGAATTGAAGTATTTAGTATGTGCGTATTCAACTGAATAACCAATGATCCATCATGTTAGGTTGCTGGAAGAGCACTTGGTGAACTCGTTCGGAAGCTTGGGGAGAGGGTTTTGCCTTCAATTATTCCAATTTTAGCTCAAGGGCTTAAACACCCTGACAGTGGTAGAAGACAAGTGAGTTTATTTTGTTCTGATACTTGCTTGAATGCTCTTAGAATATATCTCACATCATGTGCCTTGCTGATGTATCCTTTAGCACATATTTGTTTATGTGGACCATTCCACAATTCTTTTAGCATGTGGGCTAATAATTCATGAGAATTTAAATTGTTAACAGTGCTAATAAAATATCATTTAGTGTTCTTGAATATACTTCACTTTTTTTTGGTTCAGTTTATAAGGTAATTCATTTCCATGAATGCTTAAGTATTAGATAGTTTTGTTCATTAAAGTGCTTGTACAAGTGTTCTGTGCTAGTGTTTGAGTCTTCATTTTTATCATGTTTATTCATGATAGCTAGACTTTGCTTGTTGCTAATCATGTTCATATTGTGCTTCAAAAGGGTGTATGCATTGGTCTGAGTGAAGTTATGGCGAGTGCTGGTAAACACCAATTACTGAATTTTATGGATGAACTTATCCCTACAATACGTACTGCTCTATGTGATAGGTTTGATTTTCTGTTTTCTATTTGCACATTTTTTGTATGTTGTTGAAAAATTTGTTCAACTTGTATGATCACTCTTCTACTTGTTCCAGCATGCAAGAGGTTCGTGAATCAGCTGGCTTGGCATTTAGCACTCTTTACAAGGTTTACCTATATGTTCTATTTGATGTTCTTGAATTGCCAATTGTATACAAGCTTATAACGAGAATGTCATGTTGCAGAGTGCTGGAATGCAAGCAATTGATGAAATTGTTCCCACACTCCTTCGTGCATTAGAGGACGATGAAACTTCTGATACAGCACTTGATGGACTCAAACAAATATTGAGGTTATTTAATTATTTGGTGTCTTTATACTTCTTAAGTGAAGGCTAGCAAGTTTGTTTAATTACTCTTGAATTTTCATTTCTTGCCTATTTCAGTGTCAGGACTGCGGCCGTTTTGCCTCACATCTTGCCTAAATTAGTTCAGCTTCCCCTTTCGTGAGTGAACCTTTATGCAGTCTCTCTCACCCGATATAATTAGAGATTAACATGGTAGTTCTTACTAAACCTATTCATCTTATCTAGTGCCTTCAATGCTCATGCTTTGGGAGCTTTGGCTGAAGTTGCTGGCACGGGTCTTAATTCACATATTGGAATGATCCTCCCACCATTAATTATGGCAATGGGTGATGATGATGTGGTAAATAATTTATGACTTATTAAAAAATTTGTATAATTTTTCTTAAATATGACCATTTGACTCTCACAATAGGTGATCAATCTTTTTACTCTTAAAACATGACTTTTAGTAGGGAACAATTGTTGTTGGATAAGGTCTAAATCCAGTAATTATCTGTTTGGCTTAGGACACTGTTAACATTATTTTTTGAATTCCTATTGGATATTTTCTGCATGGTTTTCTTAAATTGAATTTATCTTTGCTCTTTCAAATATCATAATATTTCATCTTAGTATAGTAATGATAACCATGATTCATAAATTGATGAAAAAAGCAAGATA
>JAOBBC010000064.1:4598002-4609940 GCA_025388495.1 Curcuma longa
TATTTGTTAATAATATTTAATGTTTTTTTAACGAACGAAATGTTCATTGATAAATTTAATATACTTAATTTGATGTTAAAATTAGCATTGCACTCAGTATAAAATTATTATTTTTAAATAAATCATAATTTAAATGTGTTGAGTTAAAAGACTGACTCGACGAAACACAATTAATTGACAATAATGATCCAATAATTTTAATGAAAGCTGATCTAAAGTTATTATATTTTATTTCATTTTATCACTCGATTCAGTGGAAGTTCCACGGAAGTTTTATATCGACTCCTAACAATCAACGTCCGTAATGAGTTCCGAAGGTAAAATATACTATATTTAAAAAAAAAAATGATAAATCCCAGTCAGTTTTATGGACTCAATCCTTTAGATTAAATTATAAGTGGATTCTTAATGAATTTTTTTTGTGATAAAATAACTAACGGATTCTTTTGATTTCCTATCGTTTAGGTTTTATATTATTCTTTTTAATCACTTAAATTTCAGTAAAAGTGGAATCCGCTATTTTAACGGTCCCACATAATCAATCCTATAACCACCTATGAGAAAGTAAATTGAAAAATTATAATTGATTATAATTTTTAATCACATCAACTTTAGTAATTCTTTTTCTTTAACACTAACTCCTTGATGATGAAGAATATACAATAAAACTTTGCAAAATAACCATGATCAATTGTTTTCGGTAGCTAGATATTTGTTTAGTTGGCTTCGAACGGGTCAATCTCTATCAGGTTGGCTCTCGTTAAATTGACTATTAAGGTGTCAAGTGTTGTGAAGACTCTAAAGAAGACCTTCGGTAGCGACGATTAGAAAGATTTTAGAGACTTTTAGAAGAGACGTCAAGATGAATCAGACTTTTTCAATGCTTAAATTAAGTCTCACAAAAAAGATAGAAGAAAATAATAAGAGTAAAAACAGTCATCCCTCTTTGATGTTGTCACCTAACCTTTACCACCTGTTCTCAAAAGACGTACAAAGACACAACTTCTCGAGAATAGTAACTTGATTAGGATGCGGTTGGATTCAAGTTCAAAATTGGGGCGGATATAACTCGGATGCGGTTGAGATTCACTCGACTTGAGGTTTGTCGAAGTAGACTATCTTGACCCAAGTTCGATCTTGGTTTGACTTTGACTCTTTGCGGGGACTGACGTGGATTGGCTGTTGATCGAGTTCTAAGCGGATCACATAGTCTTTGTTATCTTTGCCCCTAAAAAATTCTGAAACTTTGAATATATATAAGTGAATTTTCCTCATTTATTTCATTGAAAAAATAAGTCTGGAAATTTATGTATTATTATTATTATTCATAATTTGTTGAACAACGATCAACCACCAAATGGAATGTGGACGACTCGGTCTCGGTGGTCCCGTGGCAAAAGAGTAATGATTTTTTTCCCTTTTTAGCCATTTGTTCGGATTGATTATAAATCTAAAATTATACAAATTAACCACCAAGAGAGAGCTGCTGCTCCTTCTTTTTCTTCCTCTTCGAATTTTTCTTTTCTTCTTCTTCTACATTTTCATTTTTTCTTTCACGGAATACTGACTTGAGCGTCGGAGTGACCTGCCGGAACTTTCCGGCACCATTCTCACCTCCTATTAAAATGTATTTCAGGTTCTCATCATCCTCTCCCTCAAGTTCCGCTAGAAAGTCACACACGTCGGATCGTTACTGGTGACTTGACTATCTATATATTTAGCCGGAACACTATTCAAGTTTAAAAAAAAAATTAAAAAAAACTCCAAATTATAATAGAATTTATCAATTATTTTTTTCATTTTTACATTTCCCTCCCTTCTTCACCCGTGTTGCAGTACCTTTGTATGGCCCCAAGTTTTACGATAGGAAGTGTGTTCGGGATGAGATAGCTCAATGGATCAGAGAAAGCAAAATTTTGCTCGAACAAAAATAAAACTTATAGTCATTTAAATTTAAATTATAATAATAAATACGTGATTAAGACGAAATCTATGAGTTATCAGATAATAATAAATTTGGAATATGAAAAAAATATTGATTTATACTAAAATGAACAATTATATTAAAACTTATGTCGATTTTTTATCCTCTGAAAACTTTATATTACTTTCCGGTATAATTTGAGAATGCCAATAAAACTTCAACAAAAAAACAAAATATTTGTTAAAAAACAATTTTTTCAAATTAATAAAACCAAACTAATAAATTAAATAATTGCTATTAACTTCATATCGATCATTGAACCACTTTGTACGTTCAATTACTCATTTTACACCCAGAAGTATCTAAATTTACACGTGCACCAACATGCGAAAAGCTCCAAGATTTCTTTTAAATTATTCTATAAATTGTGAGAGGTAAACGGGAAATGTTTGGACCCGGTGGAGGATAAATACTAAAACTGTAGGGTGCTGGATGTAATTTTCTTCATGCATCGAATCGGCTCGCGCTGGAGACTGAAGTTGAGAAGGCGCAAGCGGTCCCGGGGCAATGGTGCAACGATAGAATATCCGGGTTGTGACCCAGGAATTCGTGGTTCGATCTCCAACTACGACGTATTTGTAAGAATTTTTTTCCAAATAGAGAACGCAATCAAAGGATGCTGGGCATCTGGATTGGCCGCCGTATGTATTTTCCGATTTATTCTGATGGTCGATGGAAAATTTCTGTGGAACCGGACCAACCACCTCATAGATTGAGTCCATTGCAAGCGGGTTAATTTTTGAACGTTGGCGGTGCTCCGCGGACGCGATCGGGCTCCGATAACAAACCAACGCGGATGGCGTGGGGACCACGGGACGAGCGCCTAGTAACGGCCGAGCCTTCGCATATAAATATGCCGGTGCCGCAGGATCTCACCGCCTCATTCGCTCCTCTCCTTCGTCCTCTGCCTCACTCTGGTATTGTCAGCGAGCGAAGGGCGGCGAGGGATTCGATTCGATCGATCTGGGGTAGGGTTCCGGTGGAGGTGGTGGTGCGGGGATCGATCTCGGTCGATCGCGAGAAGATATGGCAGGGCCTTCACCGCCTTTGGAGCTCTGCAAAGGCGTCAATGACCTGGACAAGATCGTGCTCAGGGAACCCCGAGGCTGCTCCGCCGAGGTCCGCCCTCTCTCTATCTCGATCCTTCTATCCGTTTAGACGTGCGTTTATTCTCTGTTCGTACACGATTAGTTTATCATTGCATTGCTTGAATATGTTCTGTCCCCTTTTGCATTGTTATTTTTTGGTCTTTATTGCATTGGTATGCTGGATCAGTTATGGTCCCCTTCATCTCCCTGCGATCTTCACTCCATTTAGATGCGCATTTGCTCCCTATTCACAGCAGCGATCTGGATTCGCGGATCATTTACATTGCTTGAATTCGTCCTATATATCCACTGTTGCATTGATATTTAATTTCGTGGTTTCTATTGCATTATTGGTGCTGCTGGATCCGCTATAGCCCTTTACATCTCCCTTCGATCCTTGTCTCCGTTTAGATCGCGCTTATTCCCTGTTCGTAGAAGCAATATTGATTTGCGGAGCTTTTGCATTGCTTGAATGCGTTAAATCGAAAGTTTGCATTGATATTAATTTGTTGGTTTTTATTTCATTAATAATGTGCGTTGGATCCGTTCTAGCCGTCTTCTTCTTCGACGTTAAAATTTATTTAATCTTGATTGAATACGTTCTATCCACTCTTTCACTGCTATTGCTTTATTTTTAATACATTGGTAATGCTGGATCCGTTCTAGCCATCTCCATCTCCATCTCCCTTCGATATTTCACTACATTCAGATACATAGATGCTTGTTTAATCCCTGTTGTTAGAAGCGGTCTCGATTTGTGGATTACTTGCATTGCTTGAGCACGTTCTATCGGTTGTTGCACCTTCGTTTTTAGTGCGTTATTTATGCAGGATTTATTCATCCAAGAATCCGATTAAAATGGATGGGTTAATCTTGTGTTTGTGCAATCGAAAAGAATTGGTATAATAGCTGTTTATATTCAGTTGCATTTCCATATTACTGCTTTCCATGAATACGTTGTTCGTACCGATATATATCATTAATTGCCATGAAATGTATATATTATGAGAGTGTTCTGCGTTCAATATTTGTAAGCTGACCAAATTATTCGTTTTTTCTCTGTATCATCGCTTTCTTTCTTGCCATTTAAATCTTCCTCTTCCATGTTAATACTTGATCCATTCAAATTCTATTTTCTATCGGTTTCTTGGCAAACCTTGTGAAATAATTAGATCAAGGTCTTCTCTATTCGTTACTTGACCTACCACGCGAAGCATATATATATAGTGGAATCGATTAGTTTGATCAAATCCTAGTACATACATAGTGAGTGTTAAGAGTGGGGACTATTGTCCTGCTCCAGAACATTTCTTGAACACTAGTGAGTGTTAGAGGTGGTTGTCTTTTCCATATATACCCGTTGGCTTTTCTAATCTCTATTTCAAAGAAAGGAAAGCTGCGATGAACACTAATTCATCATCTGTATAAAAATAGATGAATAGATTATTCTAGTTACGAGTCTGCGTCCACTCCATCAGTAGTCTTGATAAAGTGATGCTCTCATAATCTTTTCCAGTTTTTAGATACACGTAAACCATTGACTATTTGACTTTCTTTATGATTATTGAATAATTAATTATGTAGACATATTGCTAATTAACTAATGTGTTTCACATGATTTTCCTGGCCTGTGTTCTTCGATCATCATTTAATAAAGAAAATTTACTAGAAATTATTATTTTCTTGATTCCTTGGAAACATATATTAAGACACTCAGATACTTCCCTTGTATACTCCTTAGTCTTTGAATAATTGATTTACACTTGTCTTGTTGACTACAATCCACACGCCTTCTTATATTTATTTCCGATTTCTCGACTCTAGTTTTTGCTCTCAAACTGAAGTGAGCGTGAGAAGGAAATAAGTTTGGCAACTCTTCAATAAACGACTATAATTGCAGGTGTATTTGTTTGGAGGCCAGGTGACATCCTGGAAAAATAACCGTAGGGAGGAGTTGCTTTTTGTTAGCAGTAAGGTAAACATATTAACATATAAAAAGTGCAAATTTAGATTTTCTTTTTATCATTGTATATTATGTTTTATGATTTACAAACATCCATCCTTCAACCCTCTCTATATGGCAATGACTAAAAAAAATAAACATCTAAATGCATTTTGGGATATTTTATAGCTACAAAATTATTGTCTCCATTGATTCTCGCAGGCTGTCTTTAAGCCCCCACAAGCTATTCGCGGTGGCATCCCAATATGTTTCCCACAAGTAATGGTTCTATTTTCCTTCTGTTACATTACAAAATTCTTTCTAGCACAGTGTAACTCCGTTGTATAAATGCAGTTTTCAAACTCTGGAAATCTCGAACGGCATGGATTTGCTAGGAACAAGCTTTGGACTGTCGATACTAATCCGCCAACTCTACCAACAAGTTCAGCCGTTAAGAGCTATGTTGACTTAATCCTAAAGCCAACCCAGGAAGATCTCAAGAACTGGCCTCACAGGTTCAATTCGTTCACGCTGTCTAAATCATGTTTTGCAGTGAATAACTCCTCAATATTCGACTACAGCTACGAGTTCCGTCTTCGAATTGCCTTGGTACTAGGAGGAGATCTCTTGTTGACATCACGCATAAGAAACACCAATCCTGATGGAAAACCTTTTTCCTTTACCATCGCCTTCCACACTTACGTTTCCCTCTCGGATATCAGGCTAGTCACTCATCGAATAGAGAGAAGGATTTTATTTTTTTATATAAAAAAATCAAATTTGATCGTGTGATCGAATTCTTCAGTGAGGTGCGGGTCGAGGGTCTGGAGACTTGGGACTACCTTGATAATTTGAAGGAAGGGCAGCGTTTCACTGAACAAGGAGATGCACTTACATTTGAGTCTGAGGTATAGAAGTGATGCAATCACTATCAATTTTTATTATTATTTTCTTAATTGTTTCATTTTTCTGCATGGAGAGAAGATCGACAGAGTGTACGTTGGCATACCAACTAAGATCGCAATCATAGACCACGAGAAGAAAAGGACTTTGGTGATGCGCAAAGATGGGCTGCCTGACGTTGGTAAGCATTTGAGCTATAAGGTAAAGTTGTTTATGGATTCCTTCTCTGATGTGATGGGTGGTCGGCCTCTGCAGTGGTGTGGAACCCTTGGAACAGAAAGGCTAAGTCCATTCCAGACTTCGGAGATAATGACTACAAGCACACTCTCTGCGTGGGGGCTGCGAATATCGAGAAGCCCATCACTCTGAAGCCTGGCGAAGAATGGACCGGAAGGTTGGAGCTTTCTCTCGTGGCTTCCAGCTACTGCAGCGGCCAACTCGATCCCCAAAAGGTTCTCCAAGGATTATGATGAAGAGGAGTGGTGTTGGCAGTATGGTTCGATCTGCTCTTTTTTTTTACATTTTTAATATTCTTTTTTTATCATACTTTTGAATGCAGAATGGCATATATTATATTAGTACGTTATACGGAGGCTTGTGTATTTACAAAATAAGTATTTTGTCGATCGAATCTTTGTGCGAATTTGGATCATGAGTTCATTTCGAAGTGTGCTTCCTCTCGGTCAAGTGTTCATGGTCTATGGTCATGGTTCAATTTGGCTTAACGTAATCCTCTATTTTAGGTTGAATAGAATATAGTCAAATATAACTTATTATTGTATTATATTTTGTCTAATTTAAACTATAATGTATTATTAGTCATATATAAACGAGTCAAAAATGTTTTTAATTAAATTATAGGTAGATTCTTAATGGATTTTTTTGTGATAAAATAATTAAGGAATTCTTTTGATTTTCTATCTTTTTTACTTTTTATATTATTTTTTTAATCACATAAATAATTTTAGAATAAGTTGTTATTGATAAACCCTCAATTTGATAAAGCAATAGTGAAGTAACTTATTGTTCTCTAAAGGACAATTTTTTAGTTTTTGAAATCTAAATGAGCTGACTTTGCAAAATAATCACGATCGATTACTTTCGGTTGATTTTGAACGGTCAGTTTCTATCAGATTGACTCCCGTTAAATTGGCTATTAAGGTGTTAAACACCGCGAAGATTTAGAGAAGACCTTCAGTAGTGACGATTAGTAAGATTAGAGAGATTCTTAGAAGAGAAGTCAAGATGAGACGAGACTTCTTTTCAAATATTATTATCGCAAAAACGATTGAAGAAAATAGTAACGGAAAAGTGTAGTAAAAGGGTAAAAAAAAATCATCCTCTTGTCACTTAACCTTTAAATAAATAGGGGAGAGGTAAAGATAGGTGAGTGCATGGCATAGGTTCTCAAAAATAGTACATCTTCTCTTTACTGAAAGAGAATATGTTGGATTCGAGTTCAGAATTAGGGTGGGCTTAATTGTTGGGATTGACTTGACTTGAGCTTTGTCAAAGTAGAATATCTTGACCCGAGCTCATCCAGTGGTGACCAACTTGGCTCAATCTTAATTTGACTTTGACTCTTTGCACCAAATTGGAATGTGCACGACTCGGTCTCAGTGGGTCCCGTATCAAAAGAGTAATGATTTTTCCTTTTTTTAAGTCATTTATTCAGATTGATTATAAATCTAAGATACAATTTATACAAATTAACCTTCTAAATATTCATTCGAGTTAATTCAAAATCTAATCCTTTTATTTATTCCTTAATTATGTCCTGCAAATTTAAAAACTGAAGAAAATTTTTTCACACGGAATATTTTTTTGATGTTTATTAGTGAAAAATGATGAATTATGTATCCTTTTTCTTTCTTTATTTATTATAAAATAATAGATGGATGAATTTATGAATTTATTCTTAGATTTATTTGTGAACATGTTTTTCTCTCTTTAAAATTGGGTGGAATGACTTTCCTGCCTAGGCACATCTCTCGTTTTTGTCGTCAACACGCGAACTACCGGTGGCCAATATAGCTGGCCTTGTGTTAACTTGCGCCTCCATCAGCTTTGCTTGACCCACATGGGCTACCTTGCACGACTGGCTGGCGCTAGTGGCGATGGTCTTGCACAAACACTCTACTTCTAGTCATTTAAATTTAAATAAAAATAATAAATATGTAATACTTATTTTAAAACGAAATCTGTGTGTTTTCAGATAATAATAAATTTGGAATATGAAAAAATATTGATTTATATTAAAATGAACAATTATATTTGTTCCTGTTGAGATCCGCTTCTGGACCGAGCGGCTAACTCCCTCTACAACGCCTCGCCGGCGTTAGCTTGAGCGACCACGAGGACTAAGAACAAAGGTCCTGTAAGAAAGAAGCACGTGAGATGGAGGGCCAGGGGGTCCCCTGGCGCGACCACTCCGATGCTTAAGTTAGCGGCCGGAGAAGAAGATGGGAAGCGGAAGATGGAAAGGAGTTTCAGAACTCGTGTCTGCGTACCTCCTCCAGCAAGATGCTAACCCTTTAAGAGAGAAGAAAACGTTGTGTCACATCCAAGAAGTGATTGGAGTTCCATCACCGTTATGAACGTGTCCTGAGGTGTATCAGGGGGCGTGTCCAGAGGGATGATGTAATTGGCGAGTATGTCCCATCGCTGACTTGCATTAAAGGAGTCACATCAGGCACGTGCCCCCTTATGAGGGACAGGTGAGAGAACACAGAGAACATTCATAACGAATGAGGGACGGAGTGACCCTTGGGAAATGGAGAGATCTGAGATGCCTTTTCTGATAGGACTTGTCGAGTGAGGTAAGGGTACTTAAGCGGAGTTTTACTCCGAGCCAAAGTGGAGCTCGGCTCAGAGAGAGGCCTCGTTCCCGTACCGAAGAGGGTTTTAGCTCTGAAACTGAAAAGAAGTGGAGTTCGGCTCCTAGCCGAGGTGAAGTTCGGTTCGGGAAGTGCCCCGGTATCCTAGTCGCGGTGGAGCTCGGATCACCGTGAGGCCATGGATCCGAGCCGAAGTGGGACTCGTCTCGGCTTTGAGATAATTAACGAGGAGAGGCTGTAGGACTTGGTATTTGTCCACGGGGGTTGAATAAGTGAGTTACCAAAGGGCTTGGGCCGGGGGTTCGCTTACTTCACACAACTCTTTGAAAGTGGCTAATCCCATTGTCTCTTTTAACTTGGCTAACCTAACCTGAATCCTTACGCCCATAACAATATTAAAATTTACGTCGATTATTTATCCTCTCATAACTTTATCCATGATTTCCGTATATAATTTGATAATGCCAATAAAACTTCAACAACAAAAAACAAAACAAAATATTTGTTAAAAGAGCTGATTTTTTTTCAGATTAATAAACAAAACTAATAAAATAAATAATTTCTATTAACTTCATACCAATCGCTTTATAAGATTCAATTAATCATTTTACATCTGAAAGTATCTAAATTTACACGTGCACCAAACACGCGAAAAGCGCTAAGATTTCTTTTAGTAATTCTATATATTGTGAGGGGTAAACGGGAAATGTTTGGAGCCGGTGGAGGATAAAAACTAGAACTTAAGGGTGCAGGACGTAATTTTCTTCATGCATCGTCGCATCGAATCGGCGCGCTGGCGACTGGAGTTGAGAAGGCGCTCCAACGCGGATGGCGTGGGGACCACGGGACGAGCGCCTGGTAACGGCCGAGCCTTCGCCTATAAATACGCCGGTGCCGCGTGAGACCGCAGCGTCTCATTCGCTCCTCTCCTTCGTCCTCTGCCTCACTCTGGTATTGCCAGCGAGCGAAGGGCGGCGAGGGATTCGATTCGATCGATCTGGGCTAGGGTTCCGGTGGAGGTGGTGGTGCGGGGATCGATCTCGGTCGATCGCGAGAAGACATGGCAGGGCCTTCACCGCCGTTGGAGCTCTGCAAGGGCGTCAATGACCTCGACAAGATCGTGCTCAGGGAACCCCGAGGCTGCTCCGCCGAGGTCCGCCCTCTCTCTATCTCGATCCTTCTCTCCGTTTAGACGTGCGTGTATTCTCTATTCGTACAAACGATCTCGATTAGTTGATCATTTGCATTGCTTGAATACGTTCTGTCCACTTTTGCATTTTTATTTTTTGGTTTAGATGTGCATTTGCTCCCTGTTCGCAGCAGCGATCTGGATTCGCGGATCATTTACATTGCTTGAATTCGTCCTATTCACTGTTGCATTGATTTTTAATTTCTTGGTTTCTATTGCATTATTGGTGCTGCTGGATCCGTTATAGCCCTTTACATCATCCGATCGATCCTTGTCTCCGTTTAGATGCGCGCTTATTCCTTGTTCGTAGAAGCAATATTGATTTGCGGATCTTTTGCATTGCTTGAATGCGTTAAATCGAAAGTTGCATTGATATTAATTTGTTGGTTTTTATTTCATTGATAATGTGCGTTGGATCCGTTCTAGCCGTCTTCTTCTTCTACGTTAAAATTTGTTCAATTAATCTTCACTGAATACGTTCTATCCACTCTTTCACTGCTATTGCTTTATTTTTATTACATTGGCAATGCTGGATCCGTTTTAGCTATCTCCATCTCCCTTTGATCTTTGGCGACGTTCAGATACATAGATGCGTGTTTAATCCCTCTTGTTAGAAGCGGTCTCGATTTGTAGATTACTTACATCGCTTGAGCACGTTCTATCGGTTGTTGCGCCTTCGTTTTTAGTGCGTTATTTATTCAGGATATATTCATCCAAGAATCCGATTAAAATGGATGGGTTAATCTTGTGTTTGTGCAATCGGAAATAATTGGTATAATAGCTGTTATATTCAGTTGCATTTTCATATTACTGCTTTCCATGAATACATTGTTATTATTGATATATTGGCCCCTAGGACATAATTAGTTATGATGGAACAGAACTACCGAAGTGGATAACGATCAAATTTCAATGAAACTGAGATAATATTCTTCTCTATCATGATCAACTACAATTTCTCGATTTACGTTTGTCATGAGACCACTAAGATAGCAGATTCCGTCTTCTATTGAAGTTCGTGCCGATATATCATTAATTGTCATGAAACGTATTATGAGAGTGTTCCATATTTGTAAGCTGACCAATTTTCGTTTCTTCTCTGTATCTTCGCGTTCGTTCTTGCCATTTAAATCTTCCTATTGCATGTTAATACTTGATCCATTCAAATTCTATCTTCTATTAGTTTCTTGGCATACCTTGTGAAATAATTAGATCAAGGTCTTCTCTATTCGTTACTTGACCTACCACGTGAAAGCAAAGTGGGATCGATTAGTTTCATATTCAAATCCTAGTAAATACATAGTGTGTGTTAGAGTGGTGGTTTCTGGATTGACTGTGTGAAATTGTTGGATGACTAATTACACTTTTTATTGGAGAGAGTGTTAGAGTGGGGACTCTGCTCAAGAACATTAATTTCTTGAACACCAGTGAGTGTTAGTTGTCTTTTCCATATATACCCGTTGGTTTTTCTAATCTATATTTCAAGGTAAGGAAAGCTGCATGCGATGAACATTAGTTCATTATCAGTATAAAAATAGATGAATAGATTATTCTGGTTAGGAGTCTGCGTCCACTCCATCAGTAGTCTTGATAAAGTGATGCTCTCATAATATTTTCCAGTTTTTAGAGACACTTAAACCATTGACTTTCTTTATGATTATTGCATATATAATTATGTAGACATATTGACTAATGTGTTTCATATGATTTTCCAGGCCTAGGTTCTTCCATCATCATTTAATAAAGAAAATTTACAAGAAACTATTATTTTCTTGATTCCTTGGAAACATATATTAAGACACTCATGATACTTCCCTTGTATAGTACTTATTCTTTGAATAATTGATTTAGACTTGTCTTGTTGACTACAATCCACACGCCTTCCTATATTTATTTCCAACTCGCATCTAGTTTAATATTGCTCTCAAACTGAAGTGAGCGTGAGAAGGAAATAAGTTTGACAACTCTTCAATGAACGACTATAATTGCAGGTGT
>JAOBBC010000064.1:4653602-4672536 GCA_025388495.1 Curcuma longa
AGAGGATAGTCAGAAGCTACGGCTACAACGTTCAACAGTTCTTTCTCAAATTTTCTGCGATGGTAATAAATTAATTAAGCAATTACTTGTGAGTTATTACTGTGGAATCATGAGTTATTTCGGATCGATTTGAAGTATAGTTATTTCGGATCTAAGTTATGTAATAAATTTTGATGTAAAAATAAAAAAAAAAGGACGCTTTTTTATTTGTATCATCAAAAAGTGCTTTAATTAGATTACATGGGATCAATTTTAATTTAAATTACAATAAAATAGTTTTAATTAATATTTAACCAATTTTAATCAAATTATTTAGAGCAATTTTAGTTAATTTATTACGAGGATGAAAAAAAATATTAGAAATGCTGTTCTTTATAATTTATTTATATGAAAAATATTCAGTGACCCAATTATAACATCAGTATCATGCCGTCGGATGATGATGCCATGAAAAAAAATAAAATGGATTTCTTATATATACAACGACAAATCAAATTTATTATATTACATTTGGAGTTTAAAAAATGTATGATGTTGAACCATCAGAATTTATCTGTATTTTTTTTTAAATTTATTTCGATATTGAAAGAAAAATTTTCATGAAATTATATTGATAACTTGGAAGATGACGATTGGATTTGACTGCGTTACATAGTTAGTTCATAAGCGGAAACTTCCAGAGGAAGCAATCATCTTGATTCTTTGATATAGACGGCAGCCAATTGACTTTGTCATGCCTTCCACGTCCCCGTGAGATGGATAATGATTTTAACAACTCGAGTTTATTAAACAAAAAAAATCAAATCAGACTCGAATAATGATTTTAACAACTTGATTTATTTTAAGATCTACTCTATTATTTTATTAAAAAAAATTAAAACTCATTTAGGACCTAATTAGTTATTAAAAAGATAAATATTTCATCATCATTTGTGAACAGATAAATTGAGAAATTATAATTGACTATGATGAAAAAGACATTGTACCGATTTTACTGTGATTCGGCTCTTATCCATCTCAATAAGTCTATCCTATTATAACAAACTCAATTATTTCTCGAAGCAATAAAAAAAAAACAAACAAAGGCATGATGAAAGCAAAAATCGTGAAGCAAAGTCCGAGACGCATGGAAAATAAATTAGAATGCCATCCATATATGAATTAGTCAAATTAACTACGCATCCTGATATTATTATCTTAATCTTTTTGTCTCTAAAATATTTTATTTTTCATTTTATAGTTGGTGAGTCAAATCAAAGACATAAATTTATTTATATATTTTTTAAATAATTAAAGTTTCTAGAACGAGAATGTCTGACGGACTCTGTCATTAGGAATCTCAACCGGATGGTTGACGATTAACCAATCAATTTGAGGGTGGACTAAGTCCCAATGTCAACGATGGGGGACAAGATTTGACCTTTGCCATTAAATACTGCATATTGGTGCGACAAGATGTAAAGATTTATTCGGATATTTAGAGCATATGCAATGCTCCTTCGGATGTTTAGAGCATATGCAATGCTCCTGCGTTAATAACACCACAATATTAATAAAAAAAATAATTAAAAAGCAACATGCATTTAATTTACACTGTGTTGATTTAATTTAGTTTAATATTTTTCTATTGTTGAATCTCTATTGCATATTGTTTTTTAAATTTTTTAATGAATTGATCTTGACTGGGTAAATTAAATTTGTTTAATTTAATGGGTTTTCATTTTTAAATCGTATGCTTGTAATTTTTTTTAACCTTTTTCAATCAATTGATCTTGTTGCGTTACTTAATTAATTTAGTTTAATTTAAAAAATTGTATTTTAAAATTATATACATATTGCTTTGCTTTAAAAATTACCCTTTTTATTCGATTATAAATTATATACATATTGCGTTACTTTTGATTTGCTATGATTTTGAAAAGTTTGTGTTAAATTTGATAATTTCTAAGTTAAAAGGGTCAAGTTTGTAATATTTAATTTGTAGCAATTAATTCTAACCCATAACTATTTTCAGTTAAATTTCATATAGAATGTAGCGAATTAATTAAATTATCATGATGTAATTTTTATACAATTTGTAATTATTTTAAATAAATTTAAATGGTAAATATTATATATTTGACTTAACAAAAATAAATTTAATACTAATCTCCTCTTCTCTAGTGAGCTCAATTTTAGTTCATAGTTACAAAAAGAGAATAAAAGAGAGAAGTTAATCGAACAAATTGAGGGGATCAAGTGAAGAGCACGAAGGATAATTCTATTATTTTAGCCGACAACTATATAATTCTAGAACTTCTAAGTTACAATATAGTCAATTAAATTGTTGACGCACGAAGAATTAATAGTTCGTTCGTTATAAACAGACGACCAAGTTGATTCACAGAAGATAGGGACTAATGACCAAAGACAAAGACTTGGATAAACAGCTGTTGTTTTGCATAAGAAAGAAAGCGAAGGGTCGTCAGATATAATTTTTTATAAAGTTAAATGGCGTATATACATTTCTTACATCTTACGTCTTTGACCACAAAAGTTAATTAAATAAACTCTGCTAGTTAGCATAACTGAATAAACTAATTGAAGACGCACACGCCACCATGAAAGCTTTATAAAATTAAGTTATAAAGAATGATTGGTTTGAGAAAATGTGCATGATTTTCTTGTAAAGAGTTAAGTTATTATTATTACTTTTCCATAATCTTACTTTTTTCACACAAAGGCGTTGTTTCTTCAATTTGCTCTTCTCCATGAGACATGTACTTCTGACCTTCAGGTTATAGTTGGCATGGTAATTAGTGTGAAAATTTAGGTTGCATATGGTATAGTGTAATTGATTGGAAAGCAACGTAACAGAATCGAGAATGAAATGAACTTAAGTGAGATTGGATCAAATTGAGTTTATCTTAATTGGCATTTTTGGGTTTCCTTTTGTTCCCACATCTTAAACCTAATTGGTTGTCTTTGTAGGGACATTGTCATTCCACACCTTTGTGCCATTATTTTCTTCTATGGGATTGATGAAGCTTCTATTTATCATAGAACAATTACCAGAAATGATTGTGCATTGTTTTATATCTTAGTTTTAGATATGGGATAAAATTTGATTCTTCAAAATAAATACATTATCATTTATGGATCTAAATCAAAGAAAGAAGTCACATCTTTAGATTCAGCACCTATTGGCTTTTGGACACTACTTTCTTCTATTCATCATCCAATTGCCACATTTCTGTTCGTTGAATATTTGCTCCTGTATTTATTGTGTTTGTTTAACTCCTTAATTTAGCATAATCAAAATATGTCGGTTTCATGCAATAACCGCTGGGATTTTGATACCAGGATGATTTTTTGCCTAGGACTGCTACTCCATTGGAAAACATTTTCAAGACTGTCTTCTGCCTTCTGGTAAACAGGATGAAAGCTGTTTCTTTTACTTGGTTCTGTTTGGTACTACTCTCTTATGTATTAAGAATAACAATAGCACCATTTGTCAAACTTTGCTCACCTACCAAAAGACTCTATATCTATCTATATCAGTGTGTTCCTAGTGAACCATTCCTGGTTCAGCGAAAGGTTTGCACAAACATTGCCAATCAAGCCCCTTCGGCTTTCCTAACCATGTTTTAAAGTATAGGCAGCAAAATATCTTTCTTTTTTGGGATATGGATATCTTAAAGTTTTAAAGGCATTGACTTCTCTCAATAGTGAAGGCAAATACAGACTTCCCTGTGAGATCAATATAACAACAACTAGCAAAAGATTCCTCAAGTGTTTTTACCGCATCTTCACTGACTTGGAGAATCAAACCTTTAGTCGATGTTGCATCTTGTAGAAAAATGTGAGTTCTAATGCAGAGTGTGGGTCTTGAAACTGTCACAAATTATGTTTCTTGTTCTTCCTTTCTTAGCCTTCATAAAGTTATATTAACTTGGGTATCTTTGTAAAAGTGATTTGTACTTTATTTCTTCATTTTGCACCTGCCCTTAGATGAATAATCTTTTTCAGCTTACCTTGTCTGCTCTGTTTATGATGTATGAGGGACACATGCATTCCAGAAGATGTGCTGCTACGAGATCCAAGGAGACTCTATGCACCTGGTCGGCTGTATCATATTGTCAAGAGAAAATCATTCCGGTATTTTACTCAGATTAGCAATTATCTTCTCTAGAAATTGATGTTGATGGTTTGATTGGTGAATACAACCAACTATCATTATCTTTGGACCAAAAACAAGCAAGAGGTTGAGTACCTTATACCACAACTAGGAGGTGTGTGTACCTGATAAAAAAAAGTAGCTCTTGTAATTGAAACATTTGTTTATAAACCGCCCGGATATACAACAACAGATTTCATTAAATGATCAATGACTCTGGATCCCAAAAACAATAAAGCTTTAGATTAGGCATGAGTAGTCAAATAGAATAAAGCAGCTCGATAATAACTTGGACCTGGAGCTGACATAATATAACCCAAGACAGTAAGTAGAACGAAAGACGTTACTCTAGTTTTTTTTATAATTTTTTTAAAAAGCACACTTACAATAAATTGAAACCATTGAGATCCAATCTTGAAATCAAAATTATGCATATTTCCACATCTATTAGTCAAATGTGAAATATGAATCTAGTTATATCAGCTTAGCATTATTAGTTCTTACCTATGCTCTTTATTGTGATGGCAAGAATTATCAACTGAAAACTAATGAAGGTCCTATCGGACCATCTAATTTCTTTTTCTAAGAATTCATATTCTGTAGTTTTTCTTTTAACACTTAGAATTTACTTTTTTTACTACTACATGGTCAAAGGAGCCCACAATTATGTTCTTATAGTCTCTCTCATATTTGTGACATGACTGACAGTGTTCGCAACAATCTTCATCTTCGTCAGTTGTTTTAGAACTATATGAATGTAAAATGCCAAACTTAAATTAAAAGCCCATATGCTATATTAGGCCCAACCCAGTTGTTAATGATTAATGGGTAGTGGATAATGGATCTTGACCCGGTAAAAGGAAGCTGACCCGAACCGCTAAGAAACCTTTAATACCAGCACTGTTAACCCTCAATCGCGATTCCGCTGTCTCCGAGATCCCGATCGCGCGTTCTGTTTCCTTCGTCTCCACCGAAGCCGAACGCTAGGGAGTTCGCCGCCTATTGCTGGAGATAAAGCCAAGGGGAAAGCCAGCGATCAGCTGATTGGGTCTCGTTGGGGGTGGTTGAAATCGGGAGAAGAGGTGGCTGCAATCAACGCGATCCGGAGGAGGAAGATACTCGGTAAGTGAAATCAAGCTTGGTTCTAGGGTTTAGAAGCTTAGATCTAGGGTCTTGGTAGATTTCTAAGTTTGAATTCCTTCGGATTGCTGATGGATTTTCCTCCTTCACAGATCGGGTGCCGGGATTCGATCGGCTTGAGGTTTCGGCATTGAAGAAGAGGAACGGTAAGCCGATCTTGACTCTCTAGGGTTTCTTGAGTCTAGATTTTCGGGTATTACTGTTCTTGGCTTCGTAAATTGAATGTTATTAGGATTCTTTGTATCACCTTAGATCTGGTCAGATTGAAGTGTTCCTCGATTCTGATAGTAAACAAGAAGAACTTCCGTTGATTTCAGCCGCAAAGGAGTTGTATTAGGGCTTGGGGCTGCTGAATCTGGAGGTGAGCCTTCTTGATCCTGATCTAGTTGATTATTAGGGATTAGCCATAGGTTAGTTGGATTTGGGATTTACCGGTATTGTTTGATTTATCAGTGTGGTTTGGTTGCAAAGAAGAAGGAAAAGGAGGCAGAAAACAGAGGAGGACCCGAATGTTTAGCTAGGGTTTTTGAGCAGATTTAGAGGTAAGTTCTTGTTGATTTTGATCTCATTATAGATTAGTTCTTGATTAATGTGGATGGATGATCCTATGTTCATGCGAGTTAGCATGATACTGTTGATCAGTTTTGGATTTAAGTTGTTAATGGATCAGATTTGTTGGGTTTGATCAGTTGGTTGGATTTATGTTAAGGGAAGGATTGTTAGGTTAGTTGGATTAATCAGACCTTGGGTTAGGTTTGGTGGGATTGGTTTGATTAGGTTTGATCCACTTAGGATTAAATCTGATTAAAAACTAAGTATAATTTTAGTATGATTTTATTAGTTTAATAGTTGTAATTAAGGATATTATTTATCCTATTGCAGGACCTTGATTTTATTGGTCCTATTATTCACGGAGTTTATTATTTCTGGGGGTTCTAGCGTCGACAGACGTGCGTTATACCAGGTAGGTACCCTGTACTTGATCAATACAGGTTAAATCTTCTGTGCATGTTTTCTTGTTATTCTGTTGATATCCATGTTTTTAGATAGTATCTAGTTGATACTTTTGATGATCACTGCTTGATACCTGTTGTTGACCTTATGATGATCCTTGATATCATGTTGATAATTTTGTTAGTTGATCTGATACCCGTCATATGACCTCTGTTTTGACTTATGTCTATTCTTGTTGACTCATGTTGACTCTGTTGAACATGCTAATTAACCTTAGTTATTACATGTTGGAATGATCACCATACATCCATAATAGTTGTAGATGTTGTTGTTGGATCTTATATGCATTGTGTTGTGGTGCCACATAGGTAAGAGGTTGCACTACAATTGGGTGCGACCAGGACTGACTACATTGCCCTCCTGCCACACTGCCCTCCCCATTTATCTTTAGTGGTCAATTGTCAGAGCTGTGCAGTATGTCCTGTTTGGCCCCTCAGTTCACTGAGCTATGGGAGAGTGACTGGGAATGACGAGTGCGGAAATGACGGATATTTTGGTTGTGTTGATTGATGCATATTACATGCATTTGTTGGTAAGATTATTACATATCTTACTTTATTCATATGCTTGTGGCACTTACTTGTTATGATTGTTGCACTTGTATGTCATTTCATACATGCTTACATGTACCTGATATCTACACCTGTTGTACGGTTTGACTTTTTTGTATCGTCTCAGTTGATATACCATATTGATTACTTGATACATGATACTTTGTTGATACCTGCTAATTACCATCTATTTCTGTTATACCTGTTTACCTTAGTCTGTATACTTCTGCTATTACTGTTGTTTATCTTACATGCACACTTTCCTGTACCCACTGAGCTTCTAATGCTCACTACCCAGACCCTGGGGTTATCTTGTTTTATCCCTAGGTAGCAGATAGATTACTTGGAGCTTGGAGAGGTTGTCTGGTCGTATCCATCTCACTTTCAGGAGTTTTATCTTCGGTATAGTTGTATTTTATTTCGGATATGATTTTGTATTTTCCGTTGGATTTGTGATGTGGATACGGACTATGATGTGTTGGTTTTATACTTGTTATCGGATGTTGATTCGGATTTTGATGTTTTCGTTTAGTATGTGGTACTTTGGTCGCATTTTGGTTATTCATGCATATGTTAATTGCTGTACGGCCCTGTAGGCCTTATGTTGTGTGTATCTGTGTTGCTTGTTGGACGTGTCGTTCTTATTCCAGCCGTATGTGGCCGTATATACTTGTATGTATTTTAGAAAAAGTCATTATTTCAGAGGAGATGTTGTCAAAATTTTTCGGACGGCTTCCCGGGGCGTGACAATGAAGGTTATAAACCTAGTATCCTTTTGCTAAGTTGTAGCAGTTGCAAAATTTGTGTTACTTTATATTTCAATGTACTCTACTTTAAATGCTCGGACACAATACCGACATTCGGAAGTACAAAGTTAGTAGAAGATTTAGTCTGATGCTGTAAATCCAATTTGTTACTCCTAGTCAATTTGCTGAAGGATTGGAGTGTTATCTACTTCTCTCTCGATGCTCAATTTGCTGAAGATTAATATAATGTCGTTATAATCATACTCTACTAATACAGCTTGACTCTATTCTCTACATTTTGAAGGTTTGGAAGACATCCACCAGTTGTTCGAACGGTAGTGCCTGTCGATGGGGGATTTGAGCACATTGTCCTTTCCTGCAATGCCACATCTGATCATGCTATGCTCTGGATCGAGAGGGAAGCCCGAAAGGCCTTAGAGGTATGCTTCTTTCATTCTTGTTCTCATTTTCGAGAACTTAAGCAAAAAAAATGTTTTAGGATGAAATTATACTATAAATTATACTAACGAGTATTGGTAATAGTATTCTATAAATTATCCTATTAGCAGAACAAATTATTTTTTAAAATAAAGTTTAGTATATTCTGAATTTATTATTTCTTTTAAAATTTTTAATTTTAAAAATAAATTTAAATTATCAATATCATCACATAATATATCATGTTTAAAAAAATTTTAATTTTTTTATTTAAAAAATTATCATGAAATAATTTAATTTTTTTATATTATATAAAAATATAAAAATTATCTTCAAACCTATTTTGAAGCGAAGAAATAATATAATTATCAATGGGGAGGAGAAAAGTAAGAGATCTATAGGCAGCCTTGAGAGGAAAGGGGCGAGAGAATATCGAAGGGGGAGGAGAAAGGTAAGAAATGATTGGGCGATAGAGGAAAAGGGCGAGGGAATATCAATAAAAGGTCAATATCAAGAGAGATTAATGCGGAAAAAGGAAGAGCGGATTAAATTATAAAAAAATAAGATGTATAATTAAAAAAATTAACAATAATAAAATTGAAATGATTTAAAATTAAATAATGAAAGCTTTTATACCACTTGTTAGCAATTAAGTTTTCCTAATCTGCATGAATTCTAAATTATTTGCATGAATTCTAAATTATTATGAATTCTAACAAGGAAAACAAATCTAAACATGGATATTGTAACATTGACAATACGACAGGCAAAATAATATAAAAACTAAAACTGATGAAGAAACTAAATGCAATGGAATTGTGATTGTTCTTCGTGTTGTTTTGAAAATTGACGATCCCGGGGAAGAAGAAGAGAAGGTTGGTCTTATAAAAGTGTTGTAAACTCTTTGCTAATAGAAATCATAGCATTATGTTAGATTTCTAATCTAACAGGGACCAAATTTTATATATGGTGGATCTGCAGTCATTATCATCCCATCATTAATAATAGTGCAATTAAATGGTTCTGCACACATAAATTTCACACCCTGTAACTCAAATCCTCTAACAATTTATTGGATTGGTTTGAATTCTTAATGGCATGAATTCGCTTGCTTACAAATATAAATAGGTTTGAGTATTTGGTTAAATCAAAATTGAATAGAACCAAATTAATCGAAACTAAAGAAATCAAAATTTTTAATTAATTAATCATTAACTGCATATTCATGGTTTAATTTCAACGCTGAGTTTTTTTTAAAAAACTTTCTTCAGATTTCATTTCTTATACAATTTTAGTTAATATATTACGCTCATAATAAGTTCAAGCGAGAACTCTGATATTTATTTAAGCGAGAACTAAATGCATAAATTTAAACAATAATGATTTTCAAGCAAGAATTATGTTACATTGTTCTAGCGAGTTGCTAATCGTCGAGACTTAAAACGAACGCGGATTCAAATAAAAGCAGGAGAAAAAGAACCATTCGCCACTAGTAGTCTACGACAAGACAAAAAGGGCTTCATCCAATGGGTGAATCAGAGAAAAATTGTTTACCCAAGACTAATTGGATCTTACGTCTAAATATTTCGATTATAAAAAAAATAAAATACTTTACGACTTCATATCGAAAAATAGTTAAAAATGATACTTCAACTTTTTCCTTTACTCAGCCGGTTCAATAATATTATGACAATTATAATTAATTTGATCTGATAAATCAATTTATTGTGTTTCTTAAATTAGAGCTCGTAAAAGGTTATATAATGTATTTGTATCTCACATTCCATCAAATTTGTATAATACAGCAGTTCAAAACTTTTATATATTATAATATTTACATTAATCGATCAAATACATAATTTATGAATAAAATTTAAAATAAAAGCTGAGTTTGACAAAAGTCTTAAATATATAAAATTAAAATTATTATTTAAGATCCTCCAAAGTCAACGCAAACCGTATAAGATCGGCTGACGTTTCGGAGCAACAAAATAAGTGCCACAGGTGTTCCAAGACACGACAACTTAGATTGCGTGGGTCCCATTCATGTGTCTCATCCGGCGGCAACGAGTGGAGTGTTCAGCAGCAAAGGCACCACGTCATTCCTGACATAATGCGATTGCGTCGGTTTGAAGTCATGCCAGTCTAAGATACCGACAAGATTGACCGATCCAACTGTCCATTAACAAACTTGATATATCAATGTCCATAAACAAAATTTATGCCTACAACGACATATAGGTAAGACTTCTGTTTATTGCGTATGAATGACATTTTAGAGATGCGGCACGTCCACATAAAAGGAGTATGCGCTCCTTGGTCAAGGAATATGTTTGAATGCAGCCGACATAAAATTCAACAGAATCTAATTTAATTTAGTGGATAATATCTAGTTAGAAATTTAGAATTCTATTAATTAATAAAGGATCAAGTTGGATTTATATAGCCTATTAATAATCTATAGGATAATTAAGCTTGTACGGTTGTTGTTGTATAATTTAAATTTTAATATGATTTATAAATCACTAATGATTTTTTATTGTCATTCTAATGTATTAAATATTTATTCCTCTCAATTATAATTACGTGTCAGGTATGAATATTTATCATCGTCACTGTGTTTGGTAAGTTTTTAAAATTATTTTTTGCTACAATAGTTTATTTAAAGTTTACTCCTGTTCGATGGCGTGTAAGTGTTGCTACAAGAATCCCGATGTCAACGCGGATTCAAACATATGCATCAATTCATCAGCGCATGGAGAACATGCAACAGTTTGCACGGCAACAACATGCAACAGTTCGATCTCAAATTTAAGAAGATGGTAAAAAATTAATTAAGCAATTACTTTGCACGCAGTCATTAGATGTTGTAAATGTAATTCAATTTATCTCCTTAAATTCAAATGTTGTAAATATTGTAAATATTATATTAATTTTTAGTAGTGTTGCATTAATTAAGATTTGATATGTGTGATTTGACTTTTGAGTTTGACGAAGTTATGGATTTGAAATGAAATGACAGATTAAGCTATATGATAATTTGTGTGTAAAAACGAAAAGGACATTTTTTTTATCATAACAAGTGATCCATATAAAAAATATTAAAATATAATAGATTTTAACTAAAACCACTCTAAATTTTAATCCAAATTATTATAGCTAAGTCGAATAATCAATTTTAATCAAAATTGAAACAGTTTTAAATACATTAATTAAAATAATTTTAATCATCAAATTATTTAGAGCAATTTTAATTAATATATTACGACGATCAAAACAGCTTAGAGCATCTGTAATACGTGTTCATCGTGCGTTAATAGCGTGACATGGAGGAGTGAGGGAAGGACGTGGAGGAGTGAGGGATTGAACGCGTTCAATGTTTTGAACGCGTTAATCTATGACAGTGGGTGGGCCCGTTATTTTTTTTATTTTTTTAATGTTAGAACGCATAACGCGTTCAATTTGTTGCGCGGTGGTCGACCACTTAGTCGACCACATGGTCGACCACCACGGTGATGTGGCGTGGGGAAGATGTTATAATACCAAGAGCGTTGGAAGATAGTAAGCTCCATGACTTCCCGAGGAAGTAATTATCTCGACATGCATCGCGCTGGAATTATTTAACAACTTCATAATATATAATTTTTAAAAATTCACCGTGTAAAGGGAAGGTGAGTTTTTTAAAAAACAAAAATAAATTTCTAAGTAAGTGTGTGTTTCCAAAAATAAATTCAACTGCAGTTTCTCGATTTATTTTCTCACAAATGGTCGTAGAACCGATCGTGTAGGGCCGCTAAAGTGACAGATTCCACTTTTAGCAGAAGAAAAGAGGAAGCTTCCTTAGCTTGTCGAATATTAATTGATTTCTCGGTCACTATCATTTTTCCTAATGCATGCCAAATTGCATTAGGAAAAAGTGGGAAGTTAAATATTTATTCCTTCGATATTAAAATTTTTTATTTCCTCTTTTAAAAATTATTTTTATAACTTTAGTTCAATTATCAAATAACGTTTGAGTTTAAAAAGTGGGAAGTTAAATATTAATTATATAGGTTTGAATAATTTTTATAATATATACAAATTTATATCTCCCAATAAATTGATTATTACAATTTAAATATTTTTAATAAAAAATAAAATAAATAATTTTTTAAAAAATAATGCAGTTCTCCGCCTTTGACCTTCGGGAGTAGGAAGAGAAGGATTTCAATCTTATACTTTATCCTATAAGTAAAAAATAAATTAAAAAATTAGAAGAGAATATCCTTCCACTCCAACAAGACTTGCCCCATAACTCAATCATGCCCAGGCAACTTCAATCATATATTCTTCAGTAAAAAGTAAAATATGTCATTTTAATCAGATAAATTGAAAAACTATAGTTGACTAATAAGGTATTAACTTTAATCGTATACTTCTTAATTTGCAAAAAGATAGAATCTATCATCGATTAATCAGCTGCTACTGTTCTACATAATTAATTCGACAAATATCTATAAAAAAATAAATTAAAAAATTACAATTAACCAGATATAACTTTAATAGCATACTTTTCCTACAAAAGTTAGAATTCGCCACCTTAGCGACTCCACACGGTCGGCCCCACGACCATCTGTGAGGAAGTAAATCAAGAAACTGTAGTTGGTCACGACGCAACGCAGGAGGATATTGAATGGCTTCGTCAAGATTCGAACTTTTATCCTCTTCTGCAACTCTGCTGCATCGTAACTAACTCAACTATGCCCAGGAACAAATTTAATAGTATACTTTTCTGCAAAAGGTGGATCCGCCACCTTAGCGGTTGCAAATTTAATAGTATACTTGCACCCTGCAACTGTGGACCAATGTATCGGCACAAGGCTTATTTGTACGTGTTCCTTTTCATCCGCCCTCCTTCCCTCGCTTCCCGTCGGCATTTTATCTATTTTCTCCCGGAAGGCGATCACTTGAATCCCGTCCCGATCGCAATCGTTTGAGGTAATTCAGCTCTTCTTCTCCTGCAAACAACAACTGCGAGTTTTTTGAAGCTTCTCCGCTCTTTTTTCTTATCTTCTTGGATTTGTTTCTTCCGCCTGGTTCTGATGCTCGGGAGTTGATCTAGGGTTTTTTTATCTGTGCAATGGGTCTCTCGTTCAAAATGGGTAGTCCAGTGGAGACGATCGAGTTTTACAAATGTTATGGGTGTTATAACCCCCCTTCCCCTCACGGATTCGGTCATCTAGGACTTGGCCTACTCTACCCATTCGGCTCGGTTCAGCACAGTCCTGCCCCTCCATTCGGCTCGGCACAGCTCAGCTCTGCCATTCGGCTCAGCAGTCCACTTCAGTTTGGCTCGGCTCAGCAGTCCGGCACTGCCAGTCAGTTTGGCTCGGCAGTCAGTTCGGCTCAACAGTGCACTTCAGTTCGGCTCGGCTCAGCAGTCCGGCACTGCCAGTCAGTTCGGCTCGGCAGTCAGTTCGGCTCGGCAGCCCACTTCAGCTCAGCTTGGTTCAGCAGTCCAGCACTGCCAGCTCTACTCAGCACAGTCCTGCTCCTCCATTCGGCTCGGCACAGCTCAGCTCTGCCATTCGGCACAGCAGTCCACTTCAGTTTGGCTCGGCTCAGCAGTCCGGCACTGCCAGTCAGTTTGGCTCGGCAGTCAGTTCGACTCAGCAGTCCACTTCAGTTCGGCTCGGCTCAGCAGTCCGGCACTGCCAGTCAGTTCGGCTCGGCAGTCAGTTCGGCTCGGCAGCCCACTTCAGCTCAGCTTGGTTCAACAGTCCAGCACTGCCAGCTCTACTCGGCACAGTTCAGCTCTCCTAGTCGGCTCGGCAGCACAGCCTGCCCACTCGGCTCGGCAGTCCAGCACTGTCATTCGGCTCGGCACAACTCAGCTCTGTCATTCGGCTTGGCACAGCCCAGCCTCCATTCGGCTCGGCAGCTCAGCTCTGCCCCTTCGGTTCGGCAGCTCAGCTCTGCCAGTTTCAGTAAGCCCACTCGGCACTCAGTCTAGCTCCCACTCAGCCTACTCAGCCCATGTGACATCAGAAATGATCTTCCCAAGACCATGTCTTATCATAAAAGCTCTCTTGACAACTTGGATTTGACCCGTCATAATTGCTCTCTCTCTCTAATAGTCAACTTTGGCAAACATTAATGGTGGATATGACTTGTCAACAAAGGTCTCCTCAAGGACCATGCCTTGTCAGCAAAGGTCTTATCAAGATCTTCTCAAGATTATAAATCAAGATCTTCTCAAGGTTAAAAGGGGGAGCTCCTGAGGTATAAAGGAGGAGGAAGGAGGTAAACTAAAGAGGACTTCGGGCGCTCTCTCTCTCACACTCTTATTATCTTTTTTGGGCTGAGCATTTCATTACAGTATTCTTCATTACTGTACTTCGTCTTCCTCCTGACTGGGCTGACTTGAGCGTCGGAGTGGTCGTCCGGGGACTCCCCGGCGCCAGGATGACCTCTGTTCTTCCATGATGTTTCAGGGCTTTCCGGTGACTGATCTTCTCTCCTTCCTCGGTGTGGAGGTCCTCTCCGGCGGTTGCACCCCCCTCTCTTCCCCTGCATGCTGACTGGTCCGGCGACGCGTCCGGAAGTCGATCTCAACAGGAACAACAAAGAATCACTAGTTCAATGCCCTTAATCTTAACTTTCACGCAGGTGAGGGAAAGGGTAAATAAAAGAGATCAGAGAACGGTAAATTTAATGAATCTTCCATCTCTTTAGAACATAAATAATTTATTTCTCTTTTTTTTTTCTTTTTTTTCTTTTTCATTAATAAACTTTTTCTCACTCTATTTAAACATAGTCTCAAAGGTGATTATGATTCATATAGTTCAAAATCCTCAATTACAATTTGGTTTGCCGTCAAGATTTTATTTATTTTTTAAAAAATATTTAAAATTTTATAACTATAAAAATATTAGATTGTCTATCTATCCACTTATTAATTCCTTTATTTCTTTTATATTAAAAATTACTTCGTGTCTTAAATATTATATTTTTTAAAAAATTAATTTTATAACATTAATTCAATTATCAAATAATTTTGAACTTTAAAAAGTCAAGTTAAATATTAATTTTATATGTTTGATAATAATTTTTATAATATATATATAATTTTATTATTAAATAAATTATATCTTTCAATAAAATTATTATTGAAATGTTAAATAAAATAATAGAAATAAAAATTTATTTTAAAAACTAATTAATTAATTTAATGAGTTAAGATGAAACAATGATTTTTAAAAAAATAATATTAAATATATAATTTTTTAAATCGATTAATCTTTGATAATGACTCCTTGGTTGTAAATTTGGTAATTATAGAGGCACGAACACAGACTTATACACTACAATATATGCTACCCGTTTCGTTCCGAGTCGATCGTCCACAAATGGGCCGATGCCACGACGCCAAATGATGGCTGGGCTAAGGCAGAACAAATTTGCCTTCACCAAACACAGCTTGCTTATACCTGTTTCTTTCCCTCCGTCTCGCTTCCAGTCCGGCTTCATCACGCTTGCACCCGCTCGCTTCCAGTAGTCGGCTTTCTCATTCTCTTGTCTTTCATAAGGCGATCGCATGTATCCCGTCCCGATCGCAATAGTTGAGGTAATTCAGATGCGCACTCTTCTTTTTCATCTTCTCCAACCAACAACTGCGGATTTTTCGGCCATATTTAGATTTTTCATAGTTTGAAGCTTCTCTGCTTTTTTTAATTTCATTATGATTTGAAGCTTTTCTGCTCTTTTTCATAGTTTGAAGCTTCTCTGATTTACGGTTCAAAATTTTCAATTATGATTTAATTTACAATTTATGATTCTCACCGATTCAAGATTATTATTTATTATTTATTTTTTAAAAAAATATTTAAAATTTTATAAATAATAGAAAAGTTTAAAAAAATAAAAAAATCTTATTGTCTATCTATTCACTTAGATGATAATTATAAGGACATTAAAATCACGTAATTTATTTATTCCTTCGCTATTAAAATTTTTTATTTCGTTTTTTAAAAATTATATTTTTAATTATTTTTTATAACTTTAGTTCAATTATCAAATAACGTTTGAGTTTTAAAAAGTGAGAAGTTAAAAGAATTATATAGGTTTGATAATAATTTTTATAATATATATTGATCCGGCGAGAGTGACGTGTGGTGGCAGGGGGAGAAAGGAATCCCGGGAAAAACACGTGGTGATGACATGACACAAGGATAAAGAGATCGATCCCGATCTCTTTAGGTCGGGGAGAGGGTAAGAAAAACTGACCCCCCTGACAGGAGAGCTCACTCCTCAGTGTCATACCTAGGGAGTTCCTAAACTTCATCTGAAATGCCCAACCTTCCTCCTCTATCTGTTCCAACACTCTCGTCCCAAATAAACTAACGAACTAAGTACCGACCTCATCAGAAGGTCAGCGCTCGATCTTTTATAAGACTCCCTGGCCGACCTCACTAAGAGGTCGGCACAAAGTTTAAAAGTACAAATTGAGTTCTTTAGGACCTCAGTACCCAATTTCTTATGATTCCTATATCAGTAAGTCAACTTCGTATACCAACTTCATGACATGGTCGGAGATGAAAGAGACGATTAAAAAGATAAAGTGTACCTTGAAGGATTTGAAGAGCATAGTCAACGGCTACGGCAACGAAGTGCGTGAGTTCTGTCGCAAATTTACCAATATGGTAAGAAATTAATCAAACAATTACTTGTCAGTGATGCAATACATTTTTCTGAAGGTTATGAACCTATATAATATTCCTGTAGCAGCTGTTGTATGAAATTTGTGTTATTTTTATGTTTCAATTTACTCTACTGTAAATGCTCGAATGGCAGTACAAAGTTAGTAGTGATGTTGTAAGTTCAATTCGCTAAAGGTTTGGAGTGTATCTACCACTCGATATATAATAAGTAAAAATTGGTTTGTTTGATGGGTTGTGAATCATAATATAATATAATTGTTGATACACTATAGGCCGGGGCAAAGTGTATAAACGAACTCCACGATCGGTGATCCATGGCAGCGGGCACCCAAGGAAACCCCTCCATGACTCCGAAGGTACTTCCCCGGACCTTGATCTCTTCCATCTCCTCTTCTCATTCTCTCTTACTCGTCTTTGGTTGATGTTCCAGTCAAATATTGATGATCAAATCACTAATAACGAATGATTCGATGTGTGCGATCTTAGGAAGGATCTCACCGAAGAAGGAGAAAAGAATCTGAAACATACTTCAATAGAAAATTAGACTGACGTCAGGTAGTCTCAGCAAACTATTCCAACGCTAAGTTATTATGAAGAAGAAAAAAGTTCTTTCCCTAAAGAAAGAGGAAGAGAAGAGAAAAAAAAAGGACTTGGTGTGAATCTTTTTTAGGATTTGTAGTCATTAGGGAGCATCTCCATGTCAGATAGAGCGGCGTCATTATGGAAGCGTACGAGAAGATCAAATCCGACAATCATTTTTTTAGTATTATATGTAAAAAAAAGGATATTCAAGGGAACCAAGTCTGAAAATCGCATAACCACCTTTTCATTCTTACGCTGCCACATGTCTTGAAGAATATTTGCATCGCTCTTCTGTAGACCCACAAAAAGCAGGAACTCAGATTTAGAATATGCAAAACTAAAGCTTGAAGTTGAAGTGGCATTTGAAATTGAGACGGTGTTTGCAACCGAGATGGAATTCGAGATTAAGATGGTGTGTGCAGTCGAGATAAGATCCGAAACTAAGACAGTGTCTACTATCAAGATGGGATTTGAGACAGAGACGACGTGTAAAATCGAAATGAAATTTGAGACTAAGATGACGTCTGAAATCAAGATGGCATTTGAAACTGAGACAACGTCTGAAATCAAGATGACGTCTGAGGTCGAGTTGAGATCTAAGATCGACATGGCGTATAGCTTCGTCCAAGTCTCACTTGGGCGAAGTCATTTCCCTTAGGGGGCGTTTGATTCGATTATCGTTGATAACTTTAATTATTTATTCAAGATTATCGTTGATAATCTTTTTTGGTTCAAGTTATGATCAATTTTCAAATATGCATCATCATCATCGCATCAGCAAATGGATTATAATTCGGAATGTGATTACTTTGACCGTATAAGATTTTATGCGATTTCGATGGTTAATGATTTTTTTTTTCATAATTACTCTCTAATTTTATAAACAAGTTAATTGAAATGTACGGTAAAATCTAATTGAAATTAAGTTAATTAATTTAAAAATTTTAATTTAAATATTTATAAATTTAAAAGAAAAAATTTATTTTAAATTAATAATGAATTATATTTAAATTTAACTAATTATTTGATTAAAATAATTTATTAAGAATTAAAATAAAATTAATGAATTATATTTATGAATTTAATAAAATAATTTATTAAAATAATTATTTTATTAATATATATTTATTTATTTGAAATTTTAAAAAATAAAAGTAACTAATTATATTTATTAATTTAATGAATTATTTTATTAAAATAATTATTTTAATAAATTATTTTATTAAAAATATATAATTTTATTTTAAATTTAAAAAATTATAAATAAATTATATGTATTTTTTATATATTATCAATTAATATTATTTATATTAATATTATTAATTTAATTTATTTTATTTTATTTTAAAAATACATTAAATTAAAAATAGTATAGTAAATATTAAATTATATTTAATATTAAAATATATATAATTTTTAAATATATATAATTTTATTTTATATATATTTTTAAATATATATAATTTTATTATTAAATAAATTGTGTCTTTCAATAAAAACTTGCGCCTTGTGTCAATCAGTTTCATCCTCGGCTCCATAAAAATGATTCGGAAGAGATTAACTGCAAATGTATGAGGATCGCATAAAATATCTACCTTGTCACTGTCA
>JAOBBC010000064.1:4704114-4715412 GCA_025388495.1 Curcuma longa
CTCTAAGTCTTATTTATAACCTAAGAAAATAGATCTGGATCGTTGATCGTAGATGAACTTCCTCTTGGTCGTTGATCTGTTGATGCGATCCTAATCGTTGATTAGAGATAACCTTAAATCTCAAATGTTAAAAGACTTTCAAACTTCCAACTTGATAAGCCTTCAACGTTATAGAGTCTTCAACGTTAATCTCCAATTCGCCTCCAACGTTTAAAAAAAAATCTCCAACGTTAAAGCTTGGTCAAAGTCTCCAATGTTAATAAATCATGCACCATTATAAGCCTCCAAAGTTAATAAGTCATGCACCAATTAAAAGCCTCTAACGTTAATAAGTCATGCACCATTAAAAGCCTCCAACGTGGCCAAGCTTGGTCCAAGTCAAATGTTGAATTGGTCAAAGTCAACTTGGTTGACTTTTTGTAGATAAATCTTCTGGGTGATTTCTGGCCAATCGGAGTTAGGCTCACTCGAACCCGACTCTGACCTTTCGCCCCTCGAGCGTGCTTCCTCCCTGCTTCTCATCCCTCGAACATCGCGCACGTCCTTCTCGCTCCACCGGCGTACTCTTCCGTAGCTTCTGCATCTCTCAGATTGCACCGAGCCCGTCGGCTCACTTCTCCGTGCAACCCTTCTCGTCCGCTACGTCTTACACTCGACTTTCTCCGCACCTCTTAACAGAGGGATTAGAACAACATAGGACTTAACATAACCTAGTTGATCACATCAAAACAAACCGAGGCACCAACAATTAGATCGTCCAAACCTGCCTAGGCTTTCTGCCTGGTGCTCTGATCTGTCAAGACTTTCTGCTCAATCCTCCTGACTAGGACTTCTTTGCCTAGTCCTCTAAACCAAGTCTTTTGCCTAATCCTCTAGATCAGAATTTCTTTTATCTAGCCGCAAATAGGTCTTCCTTTGCCTAGTTGTAACCAGATCTTCCTTTGCCTAGTCGTATTAAGACTTCCCTATGCTACCTGCACACTCAATTTAGTTCATTAGATCACTTCTCATACTTAACTTGAACCCTTTGTCATTATCAAAACTCAAGTTTGTTTATCTGGTGCTTCCTGTACCAACAATATGAACTAGTAAGCCTTATTTGTCTTATTTGAAGACATGGGGTTGACCTTGTTGGTGCAGGGAACACCAGAATCGAACCTATATTTTAATGTTGACAAAGGTTTAAGGTTAAGTCTTATTTATAGATTGATAAGTTGATCTAATTGTGCAAGCAACAAAACAAGCAAGTCCTAGTTGAGGCTAGATAAGGAAGTCCTAGTCGGAGGGACAGGCAGAAGTCTCTATAGATCGAGGACATTAGGTAGGAAGCTGAGGTCGAGAACACCAAACGGAAGTTTAGACGGAGTCGAGGGCTGGAGGTCAAGTGAAAAGTCTAGATGGTCAAGATTGAACTAAGAAAAAGTCCAAACAGGTTGGGTGGACCAACGTTTGGCACCAAATAAACTCTCCCGAGTGGAGTAGTGACAACGCACTCTCGGAAAGAGAGCAGTAAGTGTCGATCCAATTTAAGGTTTCACGAAAAGTTGAAAGTTGAGATTAGATAGCTGAAAATCTGTCATTAATATTGCTTATATATTTGTGCTAACACTATAATGCAAGAAGTGATAAATGTGAGTTAGTTAGAAACAATGAGATTCGGGCACCTCGAGTGGTTCTAGGTGCCCTGATGTCTCAAAATCTAACTGCTAGATATGTTAGATTTCAGGAGCCCGAAAGAGATCAAGGTACTCTGGGAGGAATAAACTCAACACAGATAGAGTCTTGGCTAGATGCAGTCATGCCAGTAGTCTAGGCACCAGGAAGAAGTCGAGACACCTACATTGGGGTTTGTTGCGGGATATGAATGTATATTTTTTAAAAAAAACATGCAGCGAAAGTGAAACAAACTTTCTTAAAAATTTTATGCATCTCGAAAAACAAGACCATACATGTGCAAGATCTAAATGTAGATCAAAAAGAGTTGTTTAAAAGTTATACATTTCCAACGATGTTAGATGAAAAGAAATTACCTAGAAAGACTCACAAGACTTACCTTTATTAGTATCCAAGTCGAGATATCTTCAAGACGACTTTGCAAGCCACAAGTTGCCTCTCCATTTGGTACTAGCCAAATCATGGAGATGACATCAGAGAAGAGAGAGACCGGTTGCTCTAAGGAGGAAAATAGACGGCTCTAGGAGTTCTTCCTTTCGAGGATGATCCAAGTGAAGAAGAAGAGAAGGGGGGGAAGGGCTTTTAGGTAGTACAAGAGGGGAAGACCCTCTTGATGGGAGGCGATAACAAAAGCAAGAGGAGAAAAATAAAAATCCTTTTTTCTTTGTTCCATGGAGAGGTATTTATATATCTCTTTATTAAGGCTTGAGGGACAAGCACAAGCCCATATCACATATATAGGTCCACTCACTTACAAGAGGTGTGAATAAAAACCCAAGCCCATGTCACATGAGTGGGCCCAACTTGCCTACATGAGGGTAGCCCATAAGTGCTTCTAGTGTAATAAATACTTTTTATATTTACCCTTTGCCTAGTCCAACCAGACTTAATCTCTCTTTCTTTAAGAATCTTTTTTCTAACTTATTTATAAATGTTTAAGATATATCCATAGTGTGCATGACCCAGTAGGTTCTCGATTGTATTAGTCATTCATAATTAATCATTAATTATGAATAGATTATGAGTGACACCTAGTAATATATCAGGACCCCTAATTGACCAAAAAATCATGGTTGATTTTAGAACATATTTTAAACCCTTCAACATCTATAGTTATTAGTGTCTCTATTTCTTTCACCCATCTTATACTCATTTAGTTCAAGACATGATCTATGTGTCAACCCTCACTAGGCTGACTATGTCACACCTAGTCGAAGTAGTAGTTCATTGTCCTATATATTTAAATTACTTAAAAACACATGTCTAGGAAGACCATCCTCTTGACATGTTTACTTTGGCCAAAGACTTGTGAATAATAATCCTAACAAGTGGCCCTAACGTGATTGAGCTTGATTTTAGGCCTCGGATTGGCTCCCTATTTACTACCTCAGCTTGACCATTGCTTTGCGGATAAGCCATTGAAGTGAGAGATTATTGTATGTCGAGCTCTTGGCTCTATTCTTAGAGCTTTTGTCCCTGAAATTGTCTCTGATTATTAGAAACCAGTTTATGAGGAACCCCATACTATAGACGATATTCTTTCAGAGGAATTTTAGCACTGCGTCTTTTGTAATCCGAGCTAAAAGCTCTGTCTCCACCCATTTGAAGAAGTAGTCGACCATCACCAGGAGGATCTTCCTCTAATTTAGTCTAATGGGAAAAGGGCCGATGATATCTATACCCCACTGATCAAAAGGCAGGAGGTTGCCAAGGTTTTCAAGAGTTCGACTAGATGTTGTGTCAATCGCTGATATTTTTGACAATTCAAATAGGTAGCGATGAGTGATCTACGTCTTTTTGCAAGGTCGGCCAGAAGTACCTTGCTAGCAATACTTTCTAAGCCAATGTCTTTCTTCTAATATGGTTTCCATAACTACCCTCATATATCTCCCACAAATGCTTTAATAAGGGGTAGGACAAAGCTCACTTGTACAAGCTTTCCTGATCAAAGTGAAGTCTACATCTCTTTGTCTTATTTGGTTCACCTACTTTGGGTTTTCTAGAAGAGTTTGTATCTCGCCAATTAGTTGAGTTATCTTAATTAGATTCTTGATCAATCTGATCTATCAACTCTACTCAGACAACCGTGTCCTCTTTCTCTAACTAGAGAGTGCATTGGTTATCCAAGCTAGCTCATTTGCCTTCTTATTTTCTTCCCGAGGTATCTTTCATAGGACCACTTCCTGGAACTTGATCTTTATCTTTTCATAGACCTTAGTGCATTAGCAAAGTCAGTTACTCTTGATTTCAAATGGTCCTACCAATTGTTGAGCTACCAATTGAGAGTCTGAGTGAATGACAACCCGTGATGCTCCATGTATGGCCATGTGGAGACCTATCAATAGTGTTTCATACTTGGCTTCGTTATTAGAGACCTTAAAGTTTAGCTGTATGACATATATTCTATCCCTTTGAGGTGAGACCAATAGGATCCCTGCCCCACTTCCTTACTTTGTTGCAATCTATCCATAAAGACTTTCCAGCTTCTTTTTTTCTCTACTGGAGGTTTCTGCTAGAAAGTTTGTCAATGTCTGGGCTTTGATTGCTGTGTTGACTGGTACTATACATCATATTCACTGAGCTCAGTCACCCCCGTATTAGTCAAGATGCATCCTAGGGCACTATTGGTCAAGATGGTGATGGAGTGGTAAAGTTAGTTTTTCTATAGTATTGTACCGACCCTCAAGTTCCTTTAAGAGGTGGCTGATGAAATAAATAGGTTATTGTACTACACCCTCTTGATGATGGAAAACTGAGCTGACCACCCCCTTAGTAGGCCCCAGATACAACTATAGTTGTTCCCCTATTAACGGTTTAGAGAGCCAGTATGTTTGATAGTTAACACAAAAGCCCATGTGCTTTCTTCTCACGGGTGAGCAAGCGCTCGCACTTGCGAGCCTACTGCCCGCCACCCGCCACACGTGCACGCGCGCACGCACACAATGGGTACTTTATTGACGCACTTTACACTTTGCACATATGCGTCATCATGAGGAGCATTGAGAGCGATCTGAAGGGTTACAACCCTCCAAATAGAACGACTCAGATAAATCCTGCCCAAAAGTCACAACCACTCACTAAAGGGTATTCTACATTTTCACTTTGTATAAATAGATCCCTCCAGATGCTGAAAAAATCATTGATTCATCAAATCAACTCATCCATTGAATCATTCAATAAGAATACAACTCATCTTCTGCATTCGGAGTCCCAAAAGCCTACGAAAAAATTCGTTGATTTCAAATTTTAAAGTGCAACTATTTCGAGACGTCATCGTTGTATCTTGGGAAATGAATTGTTGCTATTTGTAAGCACCTGTAGCGGAGCAATATCATTTTATAAAAATATCGTTAAACACTAGCCTCAACGATCTGATATCAGTTTGCATCCTCCTTGGCATCCACCGTCAAACAAACTCAACTTCAACTTACTTGATCTCTTAAGGAAAAAAACAATCATAATAAAAAGATCTATAATAATATTTTATTGGTACAATCAACATTTAGAGTTTTGATGTTTGTTTGATAATATATTTAATAGAATCTAGTCAAAATTGACCTAATCAAGTGAGAAGTCTAATCAAGTCAAGGTTAACTAGATGACAATAAAGAAAAGTCTAGTCAGGTCTAGATTGACATAATCACTAGCAAGGGAAAAGTCCAGTTAGGTCAAAGTCCAAGCAAGTCAAGAATGACTGGATGCTTAGCAAGAGAAAAGTTCTAAAGGAGTAAATCTTAGAGGAGTGAACTCTAAACAACAGGAAAATCCTAAGGAAATTAACCTTAGGTAGTGAGAAATTTTAGAAGAGAGAACTATAAATAAGAAGAACATCCTATGAGAGTGAACTTTAGGTAGTGAGAAGTCTTGGAGGAGTGAACTCCAAACAAAAGAAAAATCTTAAGTGAGTGAATCTTAGGTAATGAGAAATCTTGGAAGAGTGAACTCTAAACAAGTATAACTAGTAGGTTCGGGCTACCAAAATAAGATTTTCGGGTTTTACATTACTACTTCTATCAGATTGAAAGGCAGTGATGACGTGCCCCATTTGGGATAAATTACTTAGACGATGGTCCAACTTAGAAACCAACTCAGAGTTTTAAGTTGAAACCAGATAGTCTAACTATCAGAATAAATCATACATATATAAACTATTTTTAACTCTGTTTTATAAAAATATTATTATTGTTATTGTGCTAACTTTATTTTGTAGAAAATAAAATTTCCTGGGTTCAGTCGAGTCGACTGAATGTGGAGGTTCAATCAACCGATCAGAAGAGTTTAAACATAGATTATTTCAAATCTCATCCCAAAAGAAAAGACATGGTCGATCGATCGATTATCAAGATCAGTTGACCAAATCTATATGGAAAGTGAGGATCGGATAAGACAAGATCAACTTACAAAGGAAAGGTTGAGGTTCAGTCGACCAATCAAGCGGATTGCATGAGATTTAATTTGATCAAACCGCACCAACAAGGAAAGAAACAGGAAGTTGGTCGACCAATAAGGGGTTCAATCGATTGAAACCCCCCGAAATCAAGCACGGATATAGTGGTATTTGTTTGGTATCAGTCGACCAAATAAACTTTCAGTTGACCAAATAAAAACTATAAAAGAGACTCAAGACTTGAGACTCGAGGCTCTAATCATCAATTGTCAATACATTATGCCAAAACTTTCATCTTGATGTGACCTCTATACATTTTATTTCCCTAAGATGATTTCCGATAACGTACTCCAAGATCTAAGCTTTTGTTGTCGGTAAATTTACTATTGCATATCATTGTATTAGGGGTTAGTAAAGTTATTATTATCCCCTAAATTTTATAAAAGTTTCTCTCCTTACTAAAAGCTTTCTAAAAGAGAATTTTAATTGATTGCCCATTCATAAATGATCAAGGATTAAGACCTTTGGAGTAGTAGTTCAAAGGACTGTGAACCAAATAAAATTGATTTGTGCTTTGTTAGTTTCTTGTCTTTATTATTTTCGTTGTAACTTTGATTTGTTTTCAAGAGAAAAGAATAATTTTTACAAGCGATATTCACCCCCTCATATTTGATGTGGTAGAATTTACCACCACACTAATGTAAAAAATTTTCTCGTGATGTGATCGACTCCGTAAGGAATAATATTTATCAATAGGGACGAAATTTTTTAAAGACTATTTTTATTACCTATTATAAAAAAAATTAGTAAAAAAGTTTTCAATTTATTACACATTGCTTTTTTATTTTTTTTATTTAGTCCACAATCTAAAGTCCCGTCCATCTTCTTTTTTTATTTGTTCCAAATCAAAATTATCACAATATAGAGTAATTTTGATTAAAAGTCATAGAGCAATAAGGAAAAGATTGTTGGATATGGGGCCTTAATGGATCAATACAATTTTATAAAAAATCAGAATATCATCAATTGATGAAAGTCGTAATTGACTTCAAAATCGAAATTTATGTTTCACGTAGATAGATTTAGACTATTAATTTGCTCAAAACCGATTAAGGGTGAATGAGAAATTAATTATTTAAAATCGGCCCAAAATAACATTAATTGTTAATTAATGTTATATAAGGAAATGCATGAGGAATAGTCCCACATCGAAAATTTTTGATGGGCTTACTTTCCTTATTAATGATGTTGTGTTAATGGAGTTAACACAAAAAGCTCATGTGCTCTCTTCTTAGGGGCAAGCAGGTGCTCGCACTTGTGAGCCCGTCATGCGCACACGTGCGCAATGGGCGCTTTGTCGGTGGACTTTGCACTTCACACGTACGAGTCATCGCGAGGAGCTTAAATTTATGCTCCAGATGACATTACAGTGCCTACGTGACACTCGGGTGACATGTCAGGCTCACATGTGACGTGGTGGTGCCTATGGGGCATCCACGTGGGCAAGAAGAGATGACTGGATTGTTGATTGGGCGAACGGATGACAACCGTTGATCAAAGAGGTGTGATAGATCGCATGTAATGTGATCTGGAGCATTGGATCGTGAAGAGTCACGATCTGACCGCTTGGGATGAGACTTGATCTAAAGCGTCAGATCGAATAGATCATTAGATCCAGATCCAACGACTGATGACAAGAGGAGAGATCTGAGGGTCACAACCCTTCAGATCTGATGGATGAGATTAAAGTAGGCTATGTGAAGGATTACAACCCTTCAGATTGGACGATCCAGATCGATCCAGCCTAAAGAACGCATTCTCACACTCAAAGGGCATTCAACCTCTTCATTTGGTATAAATAGATCCCTCCAGATGCTGGAAAGATCATCGAATTCATCGATTCTCATTGTTCCTTCTGCATTCATCTCATCTAGTGCATTCGGAGTCCAAAAAGCCTATGAGAAGGTTCGTTGGTCTCAGAATTTGGAGTGCTACTATTTCGAGACGTTCATCATTGTATCTTGGGAACGAATTGCTGCTATCCGTTAGCACCGTAGCGGAGCAATATCATTTACGGAGATAGTATTAAACACAAGCCTCAACGATCCGTATCAGTTTGCGTACTCCCAGAGCTACCTGATCCAACAGTCGTAAACGATATTCTGTAAGCTGATATGGCTACCAACGACGTTCCGACCGCCATTCCACAGACATCAATTCCGCACGGAGAGAAGCCAGGAAAATTCAACGGAGCCGACTTCAAAAGATGGCAGCAGAAGATGCTATTCTATTTGATGACGCTAAACCTTGTACGATTTTTACGTGAAGACCCGCCAGCCGCTACAGAAGGTAGTAAGACTGCTTGCGATGCGTGGTCGCACGGAGATTTTCTGTGCCGCAACTATATTCTCAACATATTGGACAACACGTTGTATAACGTGTATTGTTCGATGGAGACGGTAAAATCTCTATGGGAATCACTTGAAAAGAAATACAAGATCGAAAATGCCAGATTGAAGAAATTTATCGTCAGCCGATTTTTAGATTTCAAAATGGCAGATTCCAAGAGCGTGGCATCTCAAGTCCAAGATATGCAATTGATACTACATGATCTAGACGCCGAAGGCATGAAGCTGAACGAGTCGTTCGCAGTAGCCGCAGTAATCGAGAAACTCCCTCCGTCGTGGAAGAATTTCAAAAATTACCTCAAGCACAAGCAAAAAGAAATGGGCCTTGAAGACCTGATCCTGATGCTACAAATAGAGGAGGATAATCGAAAGTTATCCGACTCTAGAGGAACAAAGTGGACTGTCGATGAGATGTCTAACCTGTTCGAGCCGAACGCCAAGAAGCCAAAGCATTCATCTCATCTAGTGCATTTGGAGTCCAAAAAACCTACGAGAAGGTTCGTTGGTCTCGAAATTTGGAGTGCTACTATTCTGAGACGTTCGTCGTTGTATCTTGGGAACGAATTGCTACTATCCGTTAGCACCGTAGCGAAGCAATATCGTTTATGGAGATAGTGTTGAACACTAGCCTCGACGATCCATATCAGTTTGTGTACTCCCGGAGCTACCTGATCCAACAGTCGTAAACGATATTTTGCAAGCTAATATGACTACCAATAACGTTCCGACTGCCATTCTGCCGACATCAATTCCGCACGGAGAGAAGCTAGAAAAATTCAACGGAGCCAACTTCAAAAGATGGCAGCAGAAGATGTTGTTCTATTTGACGACGTTAAACCTTGTACGATTTTTGCGTGAAGACCCGCCAGCCGCTACAAAAGGTAGCAAGGCTACTTGTGATGTGTGGTCGCACGGAGATTTTTTGTGTCACAACTATATTCTCAATGCATTGGACAACACGTTGTATAACGTGTATTGTTCGATGGAGATGGCAAAATCTCTGTGGGAATCACTTGAAAAGAAATACAAGATCAAAAATGCCAGATTGAAGAAATTTATTGTCGGTCGGTTTTTGGATTTCAAAATGGTGGATTCCAAGAGCGTGGCATCTCAAGTCCAAGATATGCAATTAATACTGCATGATCTGGATGCTGAAGGCATGAAGCTGAATGAGTCGTTCGCAGTAGCCGCAGTAATCGAGAAACTCCCTCCATCGTGGAAGGATTTCAAAAATTACCTCAAGCACAAGCAAAAAGAAATGGGCCTTGAAGACCTGATCTTGAGGCTATTAATAGAGGAGGATAATCGAAAGTTATCCGACTTTAGAGGAACAAAGCGGACTGTCGACAAGATGTCCAACCTGGTCGAGCCGAACGCCAAGAAGCCAAAGCAGTTCAAGAAAAAGGCTCAAGCTAAGAAGTTCAAGGGCTCGTGCTACAACTGTGGAAAGTCAGGACACATGTCCAAGGACTGCAGACGCCCAAAGAAGCCAACCAAGGGGCTGAAGGATGCTGCGAACCACGTCACAACCTCTCTTGAGGACCTAGATCTCATTGCGGTCGTGTTTGAATCCAATACAGTGGAGGATAACCCGAAGTAGTGGTGGATCGATACTGGAGCAACATGTCATATCTGTTCAGATAGGGCGATGTTCTCCAAGTATACTCTGATAAGTGGAAGAAAGCTCTATATGGGCAATTCTACGATATCTCTAATTGTCGGACTCGGAAAGGTTGTTCTGAAGATGACGTCTGGAAAGGAGTTAACACTCATTGATGTTCTCAATATTCCCGATATCAGGAAGAATCTAGTTTCTAGATCGACACTTGTTAAGGTTGGCTTTAGACTAGTGTTCCAGTCCAACAACTTTGTCCTTACGAAGAATGGTGTCTTCGTAGGAAAGAGGTACTTAGAACAAAGTCTATTCAAAATGGTTGTAATGACTGTACTCCAAAATTTTGATGGTAATAAAATAAATGCTTCCAGCTATGTTGTTGAGTGTTTCAATTTGTGGCATGATCGACTCGAACATGTGCATAATAATACTCTGAAACTTCTCGTCAAACTAAATTTATTACCGAATGTCAATGTTGATGAAACGCACAAATGTGAAATGTGTGTGGAAGAAAAAATGACGAGACTACCTTTTCATTCGATGGAAAGGTCAACGACTTCTCTAGAATTAATACATAGTGATCTATGTGACTTGAAATTCGTGCAAACTAGAGGAGGTAAAAGCATTTCATTACTTTTATCGATGACTGTACGAGGTTCTGTTATGTCTTTCTTTTAAGAAATAAAGACGAAGCCTTAGAGGCGTTCAGGACCTATAAAACAGAAGTTGAGAATCAACTTGACAAACGAATTAAAATAATTCATAGTGATAGAGGTGGAGAATATGATGCACCGTTTGATGAATTTTGTTCAGAATTTGGCATTATCCATCAAACAACGGCTCCTTACTCACCTCAATCAAATGGTGTTGCCGAACGTAAAAATCGGACGCTAAAGAAGATAATGAATACCTTGTTGATAAATTCAGGCTTATCCCAGAACTTGTGGGGGGAAGCTATATTATCGGCAAATCATATTCTCAACAAAATCCCTCACAAGAAAAGTGATAAAACTTCATATGAACTATGGAAAGGCCACGAGCCATCGTATAAATACCTGAAAGTGTGGGGGTGTTTGGCAAAGGTCGAAGTATCTAAATCAAAGCAAGTAAAGATCGGACCTAAAACATTCGATGCGATATTTGTCGGATATGCCCATAATAGTAGTGCATATCGTTTCATAGTTCACAAGTCAGACATTCCTGATATTCATGTG
>JAOBBC010000064.1:5261782-5273385 GCA_025388495.1 Curcuma longa
AGATCATTTGTTAGATATCCATTGGATATTTTGGAGGATGTTCTAGTTAAAGTTGGTAATTTTGGATTTCCTACTGAGTTTGTTATATTAGAGATGGATGAGGATCCTCATATTCACATTATTCTAGGAAGGTCTTTTTAGCCACTGTTGGAGTTATAATCAATGTTAAAAAAACATAAACTTTCTCTAGTAGTTGGTAAAGATGAAATTGAATTCGATCTGTCTAAGACTGTTAAATAACTATTTGTTGAGAATGTTTATTGCAAGATGGATTATTTATAGTAGGTAATGAAGGAAGAAACACATGGATGTTCCTCAAATGATCCTTAAGAGTTGCGCTCGATTGGTGGAAGATCGATAGATGACAACTGTAAAGTTAGAGGGAAGCACAACCTCCTCGAACTAAGCCCTCTAGATTGAGAATAACATGGGTCAAGCTTACAACCTAAAATAAGTGTGATTCTTTGTAGGCAACCAAAGTTTATTTTTTAATTTTTTTTTATTTTAGGTTTTTATTTGCAATTTGATGTCTTAATGTTTAGGTGTTTGGGATAACAAGATCCATGGCTAGCCCATGGTAGCCACCATCATCATGAAGAAAAGAGGAAGGGAAATTGTATGAACCACGGCATGCTAGTGGTTGGCACCACGGTCATGGTACTTAAGGAATGTCATTAATCGAGCAGCACCGCATGATTGAAGTTATATACAACTATCATCTATCTCAAGGACATTTCTCTCCAACTCAATAAGTTTCCTATACTATTAACTCTTTTCTTATATTGAGGACAATACATATTAAGTTTAAGGGAATTATAGTTATAGTATTTCATAGTAGTCATGTTTTTTTATTTCACTCATCATCAAGTTTCTATTTATTTTTATGGCATGACATTAGCATGTAGAAATTTTTGCATTTATGAATGTATGTTCATATCTTTAGCAATTTATTTTCTTCTATTTGTTGTAGTTGGTGGTGCAATCAACCTCAAGGGTTTTGATGTTTGCTTATCAATATGTTTAATAGAGTATGGTCAAGGTATACCAAGTAATTTGGTCAAAGTTGATGAAGTTGGTAAGAGAGTTCGAGCAAGTCAAGATTGACTAGATGCTTGAAAGTTAATATTAAAGTCCAAATAGGTCAAGGATTGATCAGATGCTTAACAGTTTGGTGAGAAGTTCTAACAGGTCAAAATTGAGCTAGGCAAGTGAGAAGTCCTGACAGATCAAAGGTTGACTTAGGTAAGTGAGAAGTCCAGGTAGGTCAATAGTGTCCAGATTGTTAGTGCAACTAGCCTCTAGGGTTTTGATATTTGACAATATACCTTTTTATGGTCAGTTTGACTAAGGATTGATCCAAATATCTATTAGTGCAATTAGCCTTTAGAGTTTTGATATTTGACAATACACCTTTGTATGGTCAGTTTGATCAAGATTTAATCCAAACATGATCAGATGTTTGTATGTGAGTGAAGCCTGATTAGGTCAAGGTTGACGAGATGACTAACAAAAAGAAGTCTAGTCAAGTCAAAGGTTGACCGAATGATTAGCAAGGGAAAGTCCTAACTAGAGGTTAGACAAAGGAAAATCCTAGCTGGAGGTTAGGTAAGAAAAAGTCCAGACAAGTCTGTAGGAATGGATGTCTGGCAGGGGTGAGAAGTATATCGATTGACGTGGAAGTCCAAGTGGGTTAAGATGATCAGAGACTTGTCAAGAAAATCCTAAGGGGGTGACCATAGGTGGTGAGACAAACTTAGTAGGTTTGGTTGACTTGCAGAGTTAGGTTTGTAATCCTAGGGGAGTTAATCCTAAGTGGTGAAAGTCTTGGAGGAACTCCAAGTAAGAGGAAACCTAGTAGGTCAAACCTATAGGATAGGCTAGGTTGTTTGTTCATATGTGTAAACTTATCTTGTAGAAACTTAGAGTTGGAAGTAAGAATGATGAAGTAGATAGAAGCAAACCAGAGACACAATCAGATCAAGTTTAAGGTGAACTAGACTTGACTCAAGTCGAATAGGATCCAAGCAAGATGAGTAGATCGATCCCAAAGTTTGGTAGACTGATCAAGTTCGGCTGACTAGGTTTAGATCTGGACCCAGATCCTGAAGAGCTTGATCATTTGGATCAAATTTTATCCAGAATCAGTATACCGATAAGGCTTATCGATAAACCGAAAAAGCCCTATAAAAGAAATCTCTAGCAAATGTCCAGGATAATCACTTATCATATTTGGTTGTCCAACTCTGGACTCAAAAGTTCTCGAAGCTCTACTCGTATGGTCGAGGAAATTCCAAGAGAGGTGCATTGCCCTCAAGACTTTCGAATCGGCTCATCAAAAAGATTATTTATATTTTACTTTACAAGTTTTTCTTAATTTCATATCCTTTTTACTTGTAGTGTAAGACAGATTTCTTCACCTCCGAAAAAGTTACAAAAAAAGAGACCACTAGTGGATGAGTGCCTCTCGTACATAGGCCTTGGACTAACGACCATGGGGGTTGTGAACTAAGTAAATCCTACGTGTTCGTTTTGTATTGTTTAAGTTATTATTCCACCATGCACTAACGCTCCTAATAGAATGAATGAAAAGAAAAGAACGATCGAGATTCACCCCACTCTCAATCCCACTAGATCCTATAATTGGTATCAAAGTCGCTGACTCTCGATAGGGTTAACCGCCATGTGTGCAAGGATGCTAGGATTGAGAGGGAGTAAGGTATGAATTTAATTTCAATTTTAAAATTTCACATAATATGTTTTAAGTATAGGGAGAGATGATACTATAAAAATAAGTGTCAAACTTATAAGATTCGAATGACACCACCAACAGTAAAAAAGCAATCAGTATCAGGAGCTCAGAGCAACAAAGAGCACATTATGTATTTCAAGTGCACAAAATTTAGTCATTATAGGAATAAGTGCTTGGAGAACAGAGAAAAAGTCAGAATTAGGGTTGTGATTTCGATTAATATGGTTAATTACGAACATGCTCTTATGCATGATAAATTAGATTTCTCTTGCAATGAATATGATAGTAATTTGCATGCTTGTTTAGATTTGAAAACATCAACTTTAATTAAAAATTAGAAATTAAAAAATAATTTAATTAATAAAAAATTAAATTAAAAAATTTAAATCTAGATAAATTAGACAATTTCAAATTAAAAAATACTTTAATTAATAAAAATAATAAATTTAAAAAAATCAAAACTAGATAAGTTAGACAATTCAAAATTAAATAATAATTTAATTGATAAAAATATAAATTTGAAAAACTCAACTTTAATTAATAATTTAGAATTAAATAATAATTAAATTAATAAAAATATAAATTTAAAAAATTTAATTTTAACTAATAATTCAGAATTAAATAATAATTTAATTAATAAAATTGTAAATTTAAAAAAATTCAATTTTAAATGGTAACTCAAAATTAATTAAAAATATGAATTTGAAATATTCAACCCTAATTATTTAAGATAATTCTTAATTAACTAATTCAAATCTAATCATTAATAATTCAATTGATAATTCAAGTTTGACAAATTCAATCATTAAAAATTTAAATTTAATTAATCTAGGTAATAAAATTGATCAAGATCAAATTCATCTAGATATTAATCAAATTAATAAAAATCTAGATAAAATCTTTAACTCATTCAAATAAAAAAATATAATCGAACTAATTCAAATATAATTAATTTAATTTATCTAATAATAATAATCAAAATTTAATTATTTTAAATAATTCATAATTAAATAATCAAGATAATCATACAAATAATTTGATTAATTCAAATAATTAGATGAATTCAAATCTTAAATAAGATGAAATCTAATATGAAAAATTCAAAAATTACAAATCTTAAAAAAATAAATTCAAAAAATAATTTATCAAAATCTAAATTAAAATTTTAATTTTAATTCAAAATTGAATTTTACAAATTCAAAAGATAAAATTTCTAACTAGATAAATTCTAATCTTAATTTTACAAATCTTAAAAATTCAAAATTAAATATCAAAATTCATGAAAATAAATCTATAAATTTTAACAAGTATAATCTAAATTTAATAAATCCGAAACTAAATAAACTAAGTTATAATTTTATGGAAGTAATTAATAAAATAATACTCAAGAAAATAATAAAATTAAAAAATAACAAAATATGTCAAAATGGATTAACATCTATGCGGGTCCAAATAAAATATATCAAATCAAAATTTTGATACATTATTAAAAATTAATTATTAATTATTTGACACATGCATAATTGTCATATACATACATATTAATATTTATGTTTATAAATGACATATCATACATGGTAGTTTAAATTTTCTCCTCAATCTAGAACGGCTAGATAGGAGAAGAATTATTGCCCCTGAGACATAGCTGAGTTGGTTACAACGCAGCAGACTTGCAGAAGAGGGCAAGGGTTCAAATCCTGGCGAAGCCAGGCAATACCCTCCTGCGTCGTGACCAACTGCAGTTTCTCGATTTACCTCCTCACAAATGGTCGTGAGACCGAACGTGTGGGACCACTAAGGTGGCGGATTCCACCTTTTTGTAGAAGAGAAGAATTATTTGATACTTGATCACATAGTATTAGGACTGGATGAGATAATAGTACATTAGAGAGTTAGTCTTAGTATTTGGGTTGGATAAAGAGTATCCAACTTGATTCACTCAGCTAAGAAAAATTGATCAAAATTACTTCGTCACAGTGACTAGTTAGATCATGATTTTTCAAGAAGAAAGTTAAATATATAATTGTTTTAAAAAGTTTTGTCTAGGAAGTGATCATTATTCTGATATTCAAGAAGATCCTTGCCTCATCACAACCTAGAAGTCAATTTTTGAAATGTGTATTTAATTGACTGACGGCTAAACCTAAATCTAACCCAATGTCAAATAATCTTTAAAAATCAAACTTAATTAATCAAATAAAATTGATAAATTATCTCACATGAACTCATAAGGTGACCGTGTATCAATTATAAAAATTTTAAATTTGTTTTAAAATTATAAATATATATATATATATTTTAAATTATTTTTAAAAAATTAATATTTATTTGACATTCATACTTAATTTTTCCATTTCTGACAAATTTATTAACTTTGCATGTTTTACCCCCAAGGTATAGTTGAGTTGATTATGACAGAGCAAAGTTGTTGAAGTGGGCAAGGATAGAATTTCAGCGAAGCCGAGGTAATGTCCTCCTTCATCGTGGCCAACTCTCAATTTACTTCCTCACAGAGGGTCGTGATGCCAATTGTGTGGGGCCGCTGAGGTAGCGGATTCTACCTTTTTGTTAAAGTGTATTATATAGATATTTTTCAAAATTTATATATTTTTAAAATTATTGATTGTTGATCAATACTTAGACACAAAATCTCTAAGTTAACACTTAACTCCTGGACCCCTAAGACACAGATAATATTCCTAGTGATTAATAAAGATTTCTAAGGGGGTGTTAGGTTAAAGGAAGGTTCTTTTGGAAAGATCAAATTTAAAAAGGTTTTTTCAAAAATTATCTTGAAAATCAAGTTTTATAAAAATTTAAAAAAGAGCTTCCAAAAATCTTTTAAAAATCATTTGAAAAATTCATTTGAAAATTATTTGAAAAATCACTTTGCAAAATTATTATGAAAAACTATTTAAAAATTCTTTTTAAAAACTATTTGAATTTTTTTTTGAAAAATTTTAAAAAATTCTTTGAAAACTTACTTTAAAAATTTCTTCGACAATACTTTGCAAAATTCTGAAAAAGATCTTTCAAAAATCATTTAAAAATCACATTTTGTAAATATTTTCAAAATTAAATTGATTAAATACTATGGTTTTTCAAAAAGGATAAACGGTTATGTTTGACCATAGGAAACCATTGCTGGTGCTGGGCTAAGAAATAACTTAGGTGATCGTTTTTGTTTTTGTTTTTGTTTTTTTTGATGAAGGCCAAAGGGAAGAGAAAATCTTAAGTTATTAAAATCTAGTGAACCTCTCTTGACTTAAAACCCTTATGATATAAGTCTAATTAAGAAAATTATCAAACATCAAAAAGGAAGAGATTATTATTATAATCATCCTCTGGGTTTCGATGTTTCATAATACAACTTTATCTAGTCAGTTTTGTTGGTGCAGGAAGCACCAGATAATCGAACCTTAGTTTTGATAATAACACTAGGTTCAAGTTAAGTGTGTGTTGTGCTAACATTGCTGATCTAAGTGTGCAAGGAGCACAGGGAAAGTCCTAGTTGAAACTAGGCAAAGGACTAAGTTCTAGTTGAGGCTAGGCATGGATAAGTCCTGATATGGAGGATTTGACAGAAGACTTGACAAAGTCAAGAGCACCAGGTGCAAGCCCATGCAATGTTAGAGGACTGGGAAGCATGACCCAAATCTAGTCATGTACGATCAGGATGACCAGAGGACGTGGTGAAGTCTAGGCGGTCTAGAGAACCGAGTCATAGCAGCAAACCCTGGGGGCCAAGGACAGAGCCAAGTAAAAGTCCAATAAGTTTGCAGGACTTGGTTGGTATCAGGTAAACTCTCTTGAGAGAAGTAGATCAGGACGCGTTCCCGAGGGGAACATTAGGCGTTGGTTTAACCTAAGGTATCACTGGAGACCTAAAGCTAAGACCAAGAGATAGTTCTAGTAATTGACTCTCCAACCTTACTTTGCATGTTTTTTGGAGCTAACTTTCAATACAGGTTGGAGAGGTTAAGTACTTAGACTCCGAGCTAAGTTATCCAAGGTTAAGGTGTTGGAGTTGACCTGAGTGGCACTCGAGTCGACTTGAGCCTAGATAACCGCAGCGGAAGTCAACATATATCAAAAATCCTCTACGTCGGATTAGGGTCGACCTGAGTAGGTACTCCAGTTGACTTGAGCACCAGATAACGCAGTGGAAGGTAAAACTTATCGGTAAGCTCCATGTCGGACTAGAGTCGACCTGAGTAGGGACTCGAGTCGACCTGAAGGCGAAGTCAACATGGAGAAAGAGGATCGCTATTTAATTGGAGTCGACTTGAGATCAACTAGAGTCGACTTGAGCATCTTATATAAGCAACCTCGACCAGAGGCTCGAAAGATAACTTTTCTATTCTTCCACGATCAAACTCTGTCGAGACGACGACGTCTTGAGCAACCAGCAGCAACCATAAAGCCGTCGTAACGCTGGAATCGCATGCAATCGAAGATCAAGCACTTCTGACAACTTGGGTAACAGAGTTCATTTACTTATTCATTTTATAATTCTGATAAACTTTGTTATCACGATCTATTTTGTAATCGTTCAACTTGTTTCTGTAAGGGAACAAGTTTTCTAGTGGATTTCCCATCGGAAATGGATAAAGACCGTGGGCCTTGGAGTAGCAGCCTTCGATTGTGAACCAAGTAAAAAAAACTTGCGTCTCATTTCTCTTTCTTGTACTGTTCTTTATTTTAATCTTTTGCTATCGCACTCGTGTTTTACGCTTTTGCAATCGAACTTCAAAAATCAATTGAAAATGCTAAAGCGCTATTCACCCCTTTCTAGCGCTTTACACGATCCTACAATTGATATCAGAGCGGGATCCTCGAATCTAGTGCAACCACTGATCGAGGAGGTTTTCAAATCGCATTTGAATTTTATGAAGTTTTTTGTTCTTGTTCAAAATTTTTTTCTATTCCCACACTGCTAATCCAAGACCTAGTCTTGGAATGTTTTTACTTTTTCCTCTTTGTGTGCTAGATCAATGGCTCACCAGGAAGGATTCAGCACTGCAAGACCACCTTTGTTCTCAGGGGAAGACTTCGCCTACTGAAAAAGTAGGATGGAATGTCACCTGAAGACTCAAGTGGAGTTGTGGATCATTATTCAAACGGGATTTACCATCCCAACTGACAATGATGGACTACCACAAACTTGCGAGCGATGGGATGCGTCAACTCGGAAGAAAATCAAGGCGGATGTAAAGGCGACTCAAACCCTCCAATGTGGTTTGACCAAGGAGGAGCTGAACCGGGTCAGACCCTTTATCAGTGCAAAGGACTTATGGACGAAGTTGATCGAGCTCCATGAAGGAACTTCGGACACCAAAGTAAGTAAGCACGATTTATTATTAAATAAATTATATAATATTAGACTATTAGACGGGGAGTTCGCAAGTGGTTTACACACACAAATCCAAGACCTACTCAACAGCCTACACGCGATTGACCAAAAAGTTGAAAACTAGGACATCATCAGGTACGCTCTGAAAGCGTTCCCGAGGAATACTTTGTGGACATCCATGGTAGACGCTTACAAGGTCTCCAGGGACCTTTCCAAGGTAAAGTTGGATGAGTTGTTTTCTAAATTTGAGCTTTATGAGTAGTCTAATACCGAAGTGTAGGAGAAAGGTATCACTCTTCTTACAGGTACCGAATAGGACAAAAAGCCAAACAAGAAGGTTATCGAAGAATCAGAGTCCTTAGAATCTGAAGCAAACGACGAGGTGACTTCGGAACTCATCAACCTAGTCTGGAAGATGTTCCAGAAAAAGTGCGAAGTCAAACAATATGAGATCAAGAAAGTCATAAACAAGTCAAATCTGACGACTACCGGTAAATCAGAGTTGAGGTGCTATGGGTGCAATCGAAAAGGACATTTCAGAGTCGATTACCATAACCAAATGAAGTATCGGAGAACTAAAAAGAAAGCCCTCAAGGTGACTTGGGACAAGTCATCTTTTGAAGAGTCGGACAAGGAACTAATAACGACTAGCTTCCTTGCATTCCTGACCCGGAACGAACCGAATCAAAGCGACAGCGACTCAAACAACGATGAAAGCCACAGATCCGTATGTGTCCAACGGTTCCACCCCAGCTATAAGTACAGAACGGTTATTTTCAATCATTCTTAGCTTATCAAAAAAATTAGCTAGATCCAATGCCTTAGTTGAATCGCTCCAAGAGGAGTTAGTACTCCTCAAGGAGAAAGTTAACACTGAGCCGTCGACTTAGGCAACCTTAGTTGAGGATTCGACTCGAGTCCAACTCGAGGAAAAAAATTCCCAACTAAGAACTCAAGTCGATGAACTCAGACGATCGCTTGAATGATTCACTTCTGGATCGAAGTATCTGGACATGATACTTGAGTCTCAGAAAGCAGGAAACAATCAATCGGGCATTGGGTACAAGGCTAAACATAGATCATTCATGTCATTAATGCACCGAACACAAAAATTAAATCGATCTAGAGTCCAAGCATGGGCTCCTAAGTCCAAACTAATTGATCCAGTTAGACTGAACTAATTTTGGGTCCTCAAGGATCAAATTTATTTGATCCGACCCAACAAGGGTCACGATCCAGGGGGATCTAAATCAATTGAATGATTGCATGATTAACTTAGGTTTTCCTTTTCTGCAATAGAAAAATTTAGGTTAGATAAGGACTAACTATTTGATTAATACTTGCCAACATAGTACCAGGGTGGGGCGAGATGATAATACGTTAGTGAAGTTTGGTTCAAGTGGTCAAGTAGGGTAAGGATTATCTTACTTGATTTGCTTAGCCAGATCGAACTAGCCGAAGCTACCTCGCCACATCCTAGACTAGTTAGACTAGAGTGTCTTCCTAGACTTGCTAAAGTTATGATTTCCTAAATCAGTTTTACCTAAGAACATGATCGTTGCTCTGATAACTAAGAAGGCCTCTATGCCTCGCCACTACTTGGAAACTGATTTTTGAAATGTAAGTTTAGAAAGTCGAAAGGTTAAACTTGAATCTAACTTAAAGTTAATCAAATATAGATACCCAAACAATAATCGAAGATAAAATTAAAAAAGTCATCTCATAATACCCATAGGATTAACTGGTTGATCATTTAGATTTGGGTGAGATGAATTAGGTAACAATTTTATTTTTCAATCAACCCAACCATCCCAATTAATTTTTTTAAAACTAAATTAATATAACTTAATAATTTTACTTAAATAAATTTTAAAGTTAAATAATTTTAAGCTTAAATAATTTTAAACTTAATAAATATTTTCAAAACAATTTTTAACTTAACCTTAAATATTTTCAAAATAATTTTTAACTTTATTAAATATTTTCAAAATAATTTTTAATTTAATTAAATATTTTTAAAATAATTTTTAAAATTAATTAAATATTTTCAAAATAATTTTTAGCTTAACCTTAAATATTTTAAAAATAATTTTAAACTGAATAATATTTTTAAAATAATTTTTAACTTAACTCTAAATATTTTCAAAATAATTTTAACTCTAAATATTTTCAAAGTAAATTTTAACTCTAAATATTTTCAAAATAAATTTTTAACCTTAAACATATTTTCAAAATAATTTTTTAACCTTAAACATATTTTCAAAATAATTTTAAACCCTAAATAAATTTTTTAAAATAATTTTAATCTTATAAGTTATAGTATAACTCATTAAAACTTAAGTCCCAAATAAATCTGAATAAAATTTGAAATTAAAACCCTAAAAAGACAATTCAGCCAACTCAAGTCGACTGGAACGAGTATTCCAGTCGACCTGACCTAACCCTAAGAACGGTGCAAACTTTTCCCGCGAAAATGTCATTCTCTGACTCAAGTCGACCTGACTCAAGCATTAGTTGACTCGCACCGCTTACACAAGTCAACCTGAACATCTATTCCGGTCAACCTGAGTGTCTTTATAAAATAGACCGCGCGGCCCCACATGGTAAAATCCAAAATTTCACCTTTTTACCTGATTTTTCCTTTTTTTCAAGCCGCGTAAAACCTCCTAGGATGCTAGAGACTTCCTACTACTGCCAATATGCCCAAGTAACTCCTAAACCTTTCTTATTTGGTTAATTTTTTTAGTTATTTCTATTATTAAATCAATAATTTCCATGTTTAGACCTGAGCCTAGATAACCGTAGTGGAAGTCAACGTATATCAAAAACCCTCCACGTCGGACTAGGGTCAACCTGAGTAGGTACTTAATAACTGTCTATTTTACCGCGTAAATTAGGATTTAGTTTGGACAAAATTGATTATATTTTATGTCAAAATTAGGTTTATTAAGCTTGATTCGTATTTTTTGGATGAATTTTGTGCCTTCATTCTATTTTTTCATGATTTTTATGATATTTATGGATATTAATTGATTGTAATTTATTTTGTAGGAAATCAATTTCAAAGAATTTAATCCTGGTTCAAGTTCGGGTTCAAATCAAGTCAATTCAGCTTAATTAAGTTCAATTATGATTCAATTTGGGTTTAGCTTGCATCCAATCCGATCCGGCTCAAGTCTAATTGAGCTCAGCCAAATCTAAATCAGCTCAGGCCAACCAAATGCCATTGAATCTCAGCCCAAATCTATTTCAAGCCCAAAATCAGCATTAGCCCGGTTCATTTGAAATCAAAACCGATTCAATTACAAATCCATATTCAGCCGGTTCAAAGTTAGGGTTTAAAGCTCTGTTGGTTCAGCGAGATCAAAGGAAGGGGGGGGGGGGGCTCGTCACTGTTTCTTCTCATCCCAAAACGCGGCAAATGTGCTTCGCCATCACCAACCCAAATCACAAACCCATGCACCCCACGACCACCAACACATCACATCGCCCATTCCCTTC
>JAOBBC010000064.1:5392007-5407210 GCA_025388495.1 Curcuma longa
AAGCCTTCCAAAGCTTGCTTCATTCTCTTAGTCTTGGATCTTGTCATGGGTCCTCCAATTCCCTTCAATGCCTCTTCTTCCTTGATTTTGTCTTGTAAGCTTGTATCCCCTCCTTGGTCCACATCAAAATCACACAGCATCAGAATGTCCACTAGATCATAATATATGTTTCTATTGTAAATTACCAGGGCATATGCAGAAAGATTATACTTTGAGAGCACAACATCAAGCATGACGATCACAGTCTCAGTAGGCTCGACCTACGCCACAACCTCCACAGTCTCTCAGAGAGGTCCACAGAGATCTCAGTAGTCCCAACAACAAAATCCCCCACCTAGCTGTCTGTTACACAACCACAACTTTTCTAGTTACAATCCCAAGTGAGGAGCGAGTATCATTCTGTACCTCCACTCCAGCAGAATTTGCCAGCTTCGCCTCAGTAGTATTTGTTAGCTCCGCCCCAGTAGTGCCTGCCACCTCCACCTCAGTAGTATTTGCTACCTCCACCCCAGCAATATCCATCACTACCTTATCAGCCCTCGACCCAGACATACCAGCCTTCACAAGATCAGAGTCAGTCCTCTTCTTCTATCCAGAGGGGTCAGCAGTTAGGTCCGGAGGCAGGGCATGTATATGCCTTGACTTATCAGGAAGCACAGCGAGCTGGAGAATCAGTTATCCAAGGTGTTATTTCCATTTATAATTTTTCTACAGATATATTGATAGATACTATTAGCTTGCATTCTTTTATTTCTCCGAAATTTGTATGCAAGAGTGGGGGAATTCCAACCCTTCAATATTATGGATTATTAGTATTGACACCATCAAGTGGAGTGTTAATGTCAAATCAGGAGGTCAAGAGTTATCCTTCAAATTTCGATAGTCATATCCTTATAGGGGATCTACAAGTGTTGGAGATGACTGAATTTGATATTATTCTGGGTATGGATTGGCTGTCAGAATATCACACCACTGTTGATTGTCAAGCCAAAGTGGTGACCTTTCGATCCTTAGACCAGCCATCATATGAATTTATAGGGATATCTATCATCTCAACTCTCTAGGCTCAACATTTGTTGGCTCGGGGATGAGAGGGATATATCCTATCTTTAGTGAGTTCCGATGTGGATAATTCTGTATGGCTCTTTGATGTTCCTATAATTCGTGAATATCCTGATGTATTTCCAAAAGAACTTCCTGGTTTGCCACCTCCATGATAAGTAGAGTTTGCCATTGAGTTGCTACCTGGTACAACTCCAATATCGAAAGCTCCATATCGGATGCCACTAAAAGAATTGGAGGAACTCAAGGTCCAACTTCAAAAGTTACTCGACAAGAGTTTCATTCGTCCAAGTGTTTCTTCTTGGGTAGCTTCAGTTCTGTTTGTTAAGAAGAAAAATGGTTCATTGAGGCTCTACATTGATTAAAGGCAGTTAAACTCTGTAGCTATCAAGAACAAGTATCCTCTACCTAGGATAGATAATTTGTTTGATCAGCTTAAGTGTACTTGTGTGTATTCAAAGATTGATCTGAGATTAAGCTATCAACAGTTACAGGTTAGAGATACTGATATTCAGAAGACTGCCTTCCGTACTTGATACGGACATTATGAGTTTTTGGTAATGCCATTTGGGCTTACCAATGCTCCTGTAGCATTTATGGATCTGATGAATCAGATATTCTTGGAATATTTAGACCATTTTGTGATTGTTTTTATTGATGATATTTTGGTATGTTCTCGATCAGAGGAAGAGCATGAACACCGCCTCAGAATGGTTCTAGAAACACTACAGAATGAATGCCTATAAGCAAAGTTCTGTGGGGTTTATAAGGCATGTAATCTCTAGCAAAGGGATTTCAGTAGACCCCTAGAAGATTGAAGTAGTTGCCAAATGGGATCACCAAAATCAATGCAAGAGATCCGTAAGTTTCTCGAATTAGCTGGGTACTATCAGAGATTTGTTAAAGGGTTTTCTAGTATTGCTGCATCTTTGACTTGGTTGACTAGAAAAGGGTTCAAATTTACTTGGTCTGATACTTGTGAAGCAAGCTTTCAAGAGCTCAAGCAAAGATTGGTGAGTGCTCCAGTTTTAGTTATTCCCTCTGGAGAGGATGGATTGATTCTTTACACGGATGCATCTATTCAGGGATTAGGGGCGGTTTTGATGCAATATGATCGAGTGGTAGTTTATGCTTTTCGACAATTGAAAGACCATAAGAAGAATTATTCTGTACATGATCTGGAATTGGCAGCTATCATTTTTGCCTTTAAGATTTGGAGACATTATCTCTACGGTATTACCTTCGAGATATTCACAGATCACAAGAGCTTGAAGTATCTGTTTACACAGAAAGAGTTAAACTTGAGACAAAGAAGGTGGATGGAATTTCTGAAAGACTGACTTCACTATCAACTACCATCTTGGAAAAGCTAATATAGTAGCAGCTGCGTTGAGTAGGAAGTCCAAAAGTATATTGGCATGTCATAGGGTGGTAGTTACTGAGATAGTCAAACAATTTTCAGAGTTAGATTTGACTGAGATAGAACAAAGACAATAGGGTATATTGGTCTCCTTGATTGCACAATCTCCAATTGATCGCTAGTGAGTTGGAGATAGGCTCGAAGCCAGACTTCTCTCGTGATGTGGATGGATCTCTGCAATTTCGAGGCAGGTTGTGCATTCTAGAAGTACACCCTGTGAAGGAAGATCTCGTACGAGAAGTGCATCGATCCAAATTTGCAATCCATCCGAGCGGTACTCGGATGTATCAAGATCTGAGACGAGCATATTGCTGGAAAGGTCTGAAAAGAGATATTGCAGATTTTGTAGCTCAGTGTCTATTTTGCTAACAAATTAAGGCCGAACATCAGAGACCAGCCGGGTTACTTCAAAAAATCGCAGTGCCAGGATGGAAGTGGGAGCATGTCACTATGGATTTTGTCACGGGACTACCAAGGACCCAGAAGAAACATGATTCGATTTGAGTAATCATTGATGGATTAACTAAATCAACACATTTCTTACCAATTCGTGGGATTGAATCTCTTAACCGTCTAACAGAGCTATATTGTATTACTAAACTCCATGGTATTCCTTTAGTATTATTTCGGATCGAGATCCACTCTTTACTTCAAGATTCTGGCAGAGTTTTCAGAAGGTGCTAAGTATTGAACTGCACTTTAGCACTGTTTTCATCATCAGACCGATGGATAGTCAGAACGTACTATCCAGACTCTGGAGGATCTTTTGCGTGCTTGTGTCTTAGATTTTGATAGTAGTTGGGATTATCATCTACATTTGGTAGAGTTTGCTTATAATAACAGTTGCCACTCTGCTATTCAAATGACACCTTTTGAGGCACTCTATGGTAGAGCATGTTCTTATTTTATGGGATGAGGTTGATGAACGTCAACTCTTGGGATCGGAAAGCATTCAACAGGATGTTGAACTGTACAGATTATTAGACAGATATTGCTGACTGCTAAGAGTTGACAGAAGAGATATGTAGATCGAAGATGAAGAATGTTAGAATTCACAGTGGGTGATCATGTATTTCTTTATGTTTCACCCATAAAAGGAGTTAAGGGGTTTGGATTAAAAGGGAAGTTGGCACACAGATTCATCGGACCTTTTCAAATCCTGGAGCGGATTGGTGTCGTTGCATACCAACTTGCGTTACCCCCATCTTTAGCAGGAGTGCATGATATCTTCCATGTCTCTATGCTGCGAAAGTATGTCTTGGATCTGACACATGTCTTAGAGCATCATACAGTGCCACTACAGCCTGATATGACATACTAAGAATTTCCTGTTCGTATTCTGGGGGCATCACTCCGATCTAGAAGCAACTTGAGAGCATGACGACGATATGTTCATTTATTTTTCTCAAGTATCGAGTCCCTTTAATTACTTTAATTTGGGGACCAAATTTCTTTTAATATGGGGAGGATGTTAAGTATTGATTTTTTTTAATAAATAAATATAATAATAAGGGAACGAATTAAATCATTAGATACGAAGTGAGAGATCTAAATTAAAAATCAGATTGGATTCGAACTAAACCCAATGGATAGGCGCAGAGATAAAGATTACATGGGTTCAAACTGAGATAGATTTGGACTTGATTTGGATAAGTTATAGCCAAACCAAGCATCATGTTTAAACCGGTTCGGTCAGTTTAAAACACGAATTAGGGTTTCTCTCCTTGCGTTTTTTTTCATGCCACGACACCACCTCACACCACCTCACACCACCGCACCATACCGCCACCCACCCTTCTCCATTTCCTTTTCTTCTTCTTTCTTTCTTTCTCTCCTCCATTTCTTCTCTTCCCCAACAGCAGAATTTCTCCCTCTTCTTCTTCTCTTCTCCAACGACAAAAAAGAAAAGGGAAATCTCTTCTCCAACAGCAGAAAAGAAAAGGAAAAAAAATACAGCATCCCTCTCCCCTTCTTCTCAAGCATAGCAGCAACCTTCCCGTCTCCTTTCTTTTGTGGTTTTCTGACCAACAACATCAACCACAATAGCAGCCATTAGAGCCTCATTGAACCTTGTTGCGGTTATCGTCAGAACTCGCCAAGGCTACAGAAGCAAGAAACATAGCCAAATCCTAAAACCTTCTTTTCCGACAACCACAACCATCCGTGAAGGTATACTTTTTGTTAATCGATTTGTAGTTAGGATGGATAAATAATTAGATTATGATGAAGGTTTCATTTAGGAATGGAAAATATTACGAGGAAGCGAAATAAAAAATGATTATTCAACTTCGAGTTGTAGAATTATTTGAGTTGTTTTGATATTATGTGTAGATACTGGTTCGAATGGTGCACGGTGAGTTATTTGATTTGCTGACACTTGAAGCTTTTGGTGTACATAAAAGTGCGCACATTCTGTCATTTGACTCGTACATATCTTTGTGCATGAATAAATAGATTAAATTGATTGTGTATAATTATATACCTATCTTCAAAAGGGGAATAAAATGATATTTAAAATAGGGAAATAGGGTTTAAATAAATAAATCATTGGAGAGTAAATAATTGATATTATTTCCTGTTCACACATGGGTTCATCTAGGGATTAAGATGGAAAAGGGTGTTTTTAAAAATTAAATGAATATTCAAACTTACTCCTCCGTTGATACTTATCTTTAAATTGTTTGATCTTTTATATCCTATATTGTTGCTATTTCATCTTGTTGATACTTGCTCTATACTTGGAAACATTATGTTGATAACTTAATGAATGAATAAAATTTATATTAAAAGTTGACTCGAGTTAGTCGTTCAGGCTAATCGAGAAGTTATTAATTGAGAATGTAACAAGAAGTTATTAATTGAGAATGCAACAATTATGATAAATGATGAAAAGATATAAAGTGAAATAATAGAGATAAAAATAATAAATATTAAAAAGTGTTAACTATGAGCCTAGTTTTATACCAGAGCTTTATGCCTGAGTACTAGGTCGTACACTTGAGTAGTGGTGGCATGATGTAGCCCTCGGTCCAAGCACCTGACCCCCCCACATATTATTGTGGTAGCGCGGAAGCTGCGGTCAGTGTTTATCATGTCTTCCACCGGTGAGGGCTTTTAGCTCATACGTTAGATAACGTATGCGACGATATATTCTGAGGAAGCTGTTAACCTATATATGTGTAACATTATTACACTATGATGATATTAGCTCTAGTGGTTCACTTTTTAGTTGATTTATATCATTAATGCAGATATACATGTTGATACCCATGGGATATATATATACATGTTGATTATGATATTTACCCAGATTGAGATTATATTGTTGATGATATATATATACCTCTTGATTAAATAACAAGAATTGAGAAGTTATTATAACTGATGATAATAAATGATAATTAAGTTGACATATACTGAAACGACGTTCTTGTGAACTTAAATTTGTTGCAAGAGAAACTCGAAATTGACTATGATGAAAATGCTAGAGAAATCTATGAAATTTATATTATTTTTCAGAGATATGGAGATAATTTCAACCCAATTAATTGTCCTGTAAAGATCTATATTAAGGTCCGTATCCTGCATAAAATTATCAACAACGGACTTAACATCCTTTCCACTTTCAAGTTTGGATTCCTTATTTTCTACTTGTGAAGTGTGTAATTGTTCCTTATCCTTTCCAAGTTGATGATTGAAGGTTTGCTTGATGACTTCTTGCTTCCTCAAGTCAAGATCCATACCAACTTTATCGACAACTTCATTCACTTCATCATCTTGAATCTTGATGATAGGATAGTCCATTTCAAGTGAATTCTTCTTTGCAAACTACAACCGCATGAACAGATCGACACTGTGTTTCTTCTAGAACCGGCTCTGTTGGAAAGCTTTTTGTGCCCTCTCCTCCTGAATTTCCTCGGGTGTGTCGAGGTTGGGGTTGAACACCCACACCTATCTTTCGATGTGATTGTTAGTCATGCGCAACCAAGAGTTGCCGCCCTCCGCGACCTTGAGCTTCCACATGTCGATCGGGTCAAAGGAGCCCAATAGGAGAGACGATGCTAACTGTGCGCTCGAGTTCTGCGCTGTCAGATTGTTCGAGTTCAGCGAAGGGTATGTATCGAAGTGGAAGAAGCTGTCGTGTGCTTCGCTTTGTTGGGGCTTGTCATTCTCCATTTGCATATTTATTAATGCTTTTGCTGTTGGGATGTATACTATAAGCCTAACTTTTTGTATAAATATCTATTTTACAATAATATTGAAATGAGAATCATTTTGGTCAAATATTTGCATTTTATGTTAATGCAGTTGTTCACTTAATTTGTATTGTAGATAACATGGTGTGTCGTGTCATATAGAAGATCATGTTATCAGTTCCTTATAAATTATAAATCGTAGCTCACAACCAAAATAGACTGGGACAAACCATTGGAATGGTTGTAGTGTAATTAGTAATAGTTTATCTTGACTATTAAATTACACTAGTATACTTTGTGCGTATTGAGCAGGACCGTTTGAGGTCGTTCGATTTATACTGACTATATAATCGAACTAGACCTTTGTTATTATGGAAGTGCATGCTCTTAATCCCGATATAATAACAAGCACATATACTTAGTATGTATTTCTTTAATTCTTTAAAGGGTGAGATTTATTCATTAAATCAAAAGGCCCGATGAGTTGGGAGATAATGCTATGTATATGGTGTGTTGTTGATTATAGAAAGAAATTGTGTCCTAATATTTAAGCTGATGATGTCCACTTGAGGAGCTCATAAGGATTATCATGTAAACCCTGCATGTGGACTTAGTTCGCATGATAATAAAGTTGAGTGATACTACTCTCGGAATTAGAAGTTAATTAATTGAGTTGTCAGTAATTCAATTAATTGACGGATATACGATATCTTAAACACAAGGAGATTAATGCACTCATGAAAAAAAAGAGCCCATATTGTAATATGGGATTGGTGCGTAGTTCAATAATAACCCTTTAGTGGTATGGGTAATATTGATGGACTTGAGTTGGGTGTTCAGGGAGAACACAAGAAGCCCAAGTCCATCAGGAGAACAAAACTAATTCCTCCTCTAGGTTCCTATTGTAGACTCTAGATAAAACCTCGTATCCACCAATGAGATTCTGTTAGAATTATGTTAGAATTCTGTTAGAAATTCTATGGAAATTCGGTTAGAATTCCGTTAAGAATTCAGTTAATAGAATTCGATTAGAATTCCGTTAAGAATTCAGTTAATAGAATTCGGATTAATTCTAAATAGAATTATGTTAATTTTGTTATCCAACAAAATTTTATTATATTTTGTTATCCAACAAAACTTTGGTTAAAAATTTTGTTATTCAAAAAAATTATATAAATTTTGTTATATAACAAAATTATAATAATTCAGTTATTTTTTCCTAAAATTTCTATGATGGCAAAGCTATAAAAGGGGAGGACTGGGAGAGAGAAAAATCACAATTTGAGATCTTCTCCTTGGCTTGCTAGGGCCGGTGGCACACATTGAGATCTCCCTCTTTTGTTTACTAGGGCCGGCGCCCCCTACCCACACCTCCTCCCTCCTTTGTGTGCTTGATTTTTCTCCTCTTAATCCTTGCTAGGGCCGGCGCACAAAGCCCCTTATCCTTGCTAGGGCCGGCGGCCAAGAAGGAAGAAGGAAGAAAGAAGAATAGAAAGAAGGAGAGGAAGAGGAAGAAGAAGAAGCTTCTACCTTGAGTTCTTGCCATCGAATTAGAAGAGAGGAAAAGAAGATTGGGTGGAGTTTCATCTTGGAAGATCGTTGCCCACACAACGTCTAAGAAGAGGAGAGGAATACAGCAGAAGATCAAGAGGTCTTCGGGTAAAAAACATTTCCTACACAATCTCAAGAAGAAAGGTACAATTTATTTATTTCACTGCGTAAATTGTTTTCTTTGTATGGATCCTGAATACCAACACAAGAGTCCAAGATCATATGCTTCGATCAAGGTGTGTTTTGATTCCTCAAGAACTTATTTGATTAATCAAGCACATATCTGATCGAAGACGTAGGTTGCTTGAAAAGATTTTGTCTCTGAAAAATTTTTCTCTGCAAGAATTGAACAGAACAGGATTCTAATTTCCAACATTTGTAGAGCAACGGTCTTAGATCTCTATCACCATGTCCTACATCAATTAGAGCTAACATGACCGAACTTGTATTCACTGTATGAACTTTGATACCGCCGAGCGAGTAGCGATTATCCCGCGAATAATGCTCTGATACCAACTGACACTGAGCAGGATTGTGATTATCCTGCGGGCAATATTGAATCCATTGGTTCGACTATGAACGCCGAAAATAATCTTCTAAAACCTGTTAATTTTGAAGAATAAAAAGAGATAGGGAAATAAACAACATTGCTGAAAATATTATTAAACCCAAACTTCTTGTCCTCTAAACATCAACTCATAAGATGTTTATATAGACCCAAACCCTAAGAAAAATTCCTGATAAAAAGGAAAATTTCTTAACAAACTCGAAAATTCTAAAAGGAATCTTTCTTTTCGAGTTTGTTAAGAAATTTTCCTTTTTATCAAGAATGAAAGATTCCTAATAAAAAGAAAAATTTCCTAACAGACTCAAAATCCTAAAAATCCTAAACGAACTTCAAATATAAAATCCTAAGAAAAATTCTTAACAGACTCAATCCTAAAAATGCTAAATGGATTTAAAAAATCCTAAAATAAAAAAATAGAACTTTCAAAACTACACTAAATTCCAAAAACTTTGAAAATTACTAAAATAAAAATTATCAAAATTAATAATAAAAATATTCAAATCCTATTGCCAAAAGCATGGTGAGACTCTCACTTGTTGGTTCTTCATTGAACTAGAACTTATCAATGCATTACCTTGTGGCGTTTAAAGACTTATCAAACTCCATCCCAAGGTTGTGGCGTCTTCCCTCTTCCTCTATACCAAGGTTCGACTTTTCTAAGTGTCAGGTCAAGATTCTATTTATCTTTCTTATCGATTTAGACTTTCCTTCTTTTTCTTTTCAATTCGTTGTGTGTTCTTGAAATTTTTCTCTAATGGGTTCTCTCTTCAATTCTAGTATCTTTATCTTTCAATTCCACATTCTAATAAGTTTTGCCTAGATTCAATTCTGGCAAATTTCTTTTCATCACTTAATTCAAGTTTTCAATTTTGCAATTTGCTTTCTTCTTCAATTCTTATCTTTTATCCTAATTTCCTTGGAGTTTTTCAATTAGTCAAAGAATGCTTGTAGGGAATTGTCTCAATTCTAAGTTCATTAAAGAGCTAACATTAATTAGTCGAGTGATTCAGTGACAACAACTTACTTTAATGGCGACAAGTGGAGATGAAGCAAGACCTAGAGAAACCCTTGAACAACGTTCCTTGAGACAACATTTGGAATGCATGGAAATCAGATTTAGTCAAATCCTTGACAGATTAGAGAGGCAAGATGCTATAATTATTGGATTACAAAATAATCAAATTGGTAGAGTTCATACACGAAGTGCAAGGCAATATAACAATGATGATGATGATGACATTTCTAAGGACATTGATGATAGAGCTTCTAGTGGCAGATTTGGTCATATTAGAATTGGTGATAGAAGAGGAAGGACAAATGATTATGTTGACTGAAACTTGGGCAATATCAAGATGAAGATTCCTTCATTTCAAGGCAAAAGTGATCCAGACGTATATTTAAAGTGGGAAAAAAAAGTGGAATTAGTGTTTGATTGTCACAACTACTCTAAAGAAAAGAAGGTAAAATTACTGCTATTGAGTTTATTGATGATGCTATTATTTGGTGGGATCAAATTATTCTAAGCAGGAGAAGAAACAAAGAGAGACCTATTGACACATGGGAGAAGATGAAATCTATAATGAGAGAGAGGTTCATTCACTCACATTACTATCGAGATTTGTACCAACGATTACAAAGTCTAACACAAGGGTCCAAGACTATGGAAGAATATCACAAAGAGATGGAGATTGCCATGATTCGAGCCAATGTGGAGGAGGACCGAGAAGCAACCATGGCAAGATTTTTACAAGGTTTGAATCTAGAAATTGCAAATGTAGCAGAGATGTGAACCCGTGAGAGAAAAACCTCAAGAATCCACAACGAATTGAAGAAAGAAAGAAGGAAAGACTAAATCGATAAGAAGGATGAATAGAACCTTGACCTGATACTTAAAAAAGCCGAACCTTGGTATAGAGGAAGAGAAAACATGCCACAACCTTGGGATGGAGGTTGATAAGTGTTTGAACGCCACAAAGGGATGCTTTGATAAGTTCTAGTTCAATGAAGAACCAACAAGTGAGAGTCTCACCATGCTTTAGATTGAAAATATGTCAAAGATACATGTGTGACCGTCACCCCCATTATTTAGAGCTATAGGGTGACCTAAAAATCCTAAAAGGCCAAAAGGCAGCCCATTTAGTAAAGGCCTATGTAGACTACTTAGCCATTTTAAGCTTATGGCATCATTACAACCCAAATAAAACTAAAAATTGAGGCTAAATTAAGCTTACATATCTCTACTACATAAACATGAGACTAAGTGGCTACTTAAGCTCATCCAAGGCTTGAATTAAGTTAACTAAGCCGCATAACTTGCTCTTGGTCAAACATTCTTCAATTGTAACTTTAACTTTCACATCTTCAATTAGCACATTAAGTGCTTCCTTTATCTTCTTAGCCTTAACTCTTGTAATTGGGCCTCCATTGATGCATAATGGATCATCAACAACATCTAGAGTGGGTTGAGTATGATCCATATTAGCTTGTTGGTCAACTTGTTCACTTGGTTTGACACCATCAAGTGAAGTTGCAACATTATGTGGAGCTTAAAGATATGGTGCATATGTCCATGAAAGTTGAAAGGCAACTCAAAAGGAAGGGTTCAATCAAGCATGGGCAAAGTCATAATTCATCTACTTGGAAATCTAGCTGGAATAAAAAAGATGATAAAGTTGCAGCAAAGGGTAAGACTGAATTTTTGAAGAATAAAGATGCTAGTTTTCCATTGGTCAAAAGTAAAGAACATATCCAATCTTCAAGAAATAGGGATAGCAAATGCTTTAAGTGTTTGGGAAGAGGACATATTGCATCACAATGTCCAAATAAAAAGAATTATGATTTTGAAAGAAAATGGTGATATTGAAACTAAAAGTGAGTCTGAAGTTGATAGTGCCTTGCCACCAGTATTGGAAAGTGATGTAGAAGAGTATCTCGTTGAAGCCCTAGTCACTAGGCGCTAGGCGTGCTCTAAATATGCACATGAAGGAAGAAGATGAAGACAACGAGACAACATATTTCATACCCGTTGCCACATCAAAGAGAAGGTATGTAGTATGATTATCGATGGGGAAGTTGCACTAATGTAGCTAGTACTCTTTGGTTGAAAATTTATGCTTACCTTCCACTAAACATCCTAGACCTTATAAACTACAATGGTTGAATGATTGCGGAGAGGTTAAGGTCACTAAGCAAGTATTGGTTTCATTATCCATTGGTAGGTATCATGATGAGGTTTTGTGATGTCGTGCTAATGCATGCAAGTCATTTGCTTTTAGGTAGACCATGGCAATTTGATAGGAAGGTCATGCATGATGGGTTCATAAATAAGTATTCTTTTATGATGCATGATAAACTTGTAACTCTTGTACCGTTAACTCCTAAGCAAGTATATGAAGATCAATTGAGGATAAAAAATGAGAGTGAAAATAGAAAAGAGTGTGTGAAAAGAAAGAATGGAAAAGAAAAACAGTGTGAAGAAAAAGAGTGTGAGAAAAGAAAGAATGGGAAAGAAAAGGTGTGTGAGAAAATAAAAAGTGTGGATAAGAAGAGTGAAAAAAGAATGAAGAAGAAGAGCAGGAGAGTAAAAAAGTGAACTTTTATGCAAAAGAAAGAGAAGTCAAGAGAGTTTTTTATTCTCAACAGCCGATGATTTTACTTTTGTACTAGGCTTGTTTCAACACTAACAATCTTAACTCTTCTTTGCCTAGGTTGTTAAATCTCTTTTGTAGGAGTTTGATGATGTATTTCCTGATGAAGGTTCCTGATGGATTGCCACCAAATTGATTTCATCCCAAGAGCAACAATTCCTAATAGACCGATCTATAGGAGTAATCCGGCGCAGATAAAGCAGCTTCAAAAGCAAGTTGAAGAGTTTGATGAGGAAAGAGTACGTGTGAGAAAGCTTGAACCCTTGTGCTGTTTCTGTTTTGCTTGTGCCTAAAAGGGATGGAACTTGGAGAATGTGTGTTGATTGCAGGGCTATCAACAAGATTACGGTAAAGTATTGTTATCCTATTCCTAGATTAGATAATATGCTAGATGAACTACATGGTTCTTGCATTTTCTCTAAAATTGATTTGAAGTTTGGCTATCATCAAATTCGAATGCGTGAGGGAGATGAATGGAAAACTACTTTTAAGACTAGGTATGGTTTATATGAATGGTTAGTCATGTCATTTGAGCTAACTAATGCTCCTAGTACTTTCATGAGATTAATAAACCATATTTTGCATGCTTTTATTGGGGACTTTTTTGTAGTATATTTTGATAGCATCTTGATTTATAGCAAAAATTTAGTTGAGCATCTAAATCATTTACAAAAAGTTCTATTTGTTTTGCGAAATGAAAAGTTGTATGCTAACCGTCAAAAATGTTCTTTTTGCACTAGTCAGATTGAGTTTTTTGGTTATATTGTTAGTGCTAAGGGAATAGCAGTGGATGAAGAGAAGGTTAATGCTATTCGTGAATGGCCAACACCACAAACCATAACTAAGGTACATAGCTTTTATGGGTTGGCTAGTTTTTATAGAAGGTTTGTTAAAAATTTTAGTATTTCAATTGCACCCTTGACTAAAGTTGTTAAAAAGAATGTTGATTTTCATTGGGATAGTGAACAAAATTCAACTTTCAACTTACTTAACGAGAAGCTAACTTTTGCACCATTACTTGCATTATCTAACTTTGCTAAAACTTTTAAAATTGAGTGTGATGCATCAGGAATAAGTATTGGAGCTGTGCTAATACAAGAAGGTCAGCCCCTTGCTTATTTTAGCGAGAAACTCAGTGGAGCAACTTTGAATTATCCAACTTACAAGGAGATGTATGCATTGGTGAGGGCTTTAGAGACTTGGCAGCATTACTTGTGGCCCAAAGAGTTTGTCATTTACACTGATCATGAATTATTGAAGCATTTGAAGAGCCAAAGTAAGTTGAATAGATGTCATGCAAAATGGGTGGAGTTCATTGAGTCATTTCCTTATGTGATCAAGTATAAACGAGGTATGGAAAATATTGTTGCAGATGCTTTATCTTGAAGGTATACCTTGATCTCTACTTTGAACACTAAATTGTTAGGTTTTGAATACATTAATGATCTATATTCTAATTATCCTGACTTTAAAATGTATTTGAAGTTTGTTAACGTGCTGCATTTGAGAAGTTTTATAGGCAAGAGGGGTTTCTTTTCAGGGTCAATAGGTTGTGCGTGTCTAATTGTTCATTGAAGGAATTATGAATTCAAGAGGCTCATGGTGGGGGACTAATGGGACATTTTAATGTAAGAAAAACTCTAGATGTTTTGGTTGAGCATTTCTTTTGGCCACAGATGAAACGAGATGTAGCCAAGTTTTGTGAGAAGTGTATGCATAACATGTAAGTAAATGAAATCTAGATCTTTACCTCATAGATTGTATACACCTTTACTAATTCCTAGTGAACCTTGGGTGGTAGGCTTACCTCATGTTATTGTGGACAGATTTTCTAAAATGGCTCATTTTATTCCTTGTAGGAAAATAAATGATGCTAACCATATTGTTGATCTATTCTTTAAGGAAATCATGCGACTTCATGGAGTGTCAAGAAACATGATTTATGATCATGATACAAAGTTCCTAAAAGCTATTTTTGGAAAACCATATGGGGAAAGTTAGGAACAAAGCTTTTATTTTCTATAACATGTCATCCAAAAATAGATGGACAAACTGAGATAGCAAATCAAACTTTATCAACTTTATTACGAGCTATCATTCAAAAGAATTTAAAAGGTTGAGAAGATTGTTTACCACATGTTGAATTTGCTTATAATATATTTGTGCATTCTACTACTAATCTTTCACCTTTTGAAGTGGTATATGAGTTCAATCCCTTAACTCCATTGGATTTGTCACCTTTACCTACCTCTGAGCTTAGTTTCCATGATACAAGAAAAGCTGAGTTTGTGAAGCAAATGCATGAGAAAGTGAGATTATAAATTGAAAAGAGGACTGAACAATATGCTACACAAATCAACAAGGGACGAAAGAAAATGATCTTTAAACTAGGAGATTGGGGTTGAGTTCATATGAGAAATGAAAGATTTCTTGCTAAACATCTTACTAAGTTGCATCCACGAGACGATGGATCATTTCAAGTCATTGCTCGAATCAATGATAATACTTACAAGCTTAACTTACTAGGTGAGTACAATGTGAGTGCTACTTTTAATGTTTTTGATCTTTCTCCCTTTGATATAGGTGATCAAGATTCGAGGACGAATCCTTTTGAGGAGAGAGGGAATAATGGAGTCAAACTAAGTGAGCAATTTGCCCAATAAGCTAATATGGATCATGCTCTGTAATACCCGCAACTTTCCTTAAATAATTCTTGGATAATAATGGATGATTGATCTAAAGGAATTTAATTCTAAATG
>JAOBBC010000064.1:5440885-5451220 GCA_025388495.1 Curcuma longa
CAACAACATAACGGTAAAGTATCGCCACACAATTCCTAGGCTTGATGATATACTGTTGAATTGCATAGTTCTTGTGTATTCTCAAAAATTGATCTTAGGAGTGGATACCATCAGATTAGGATGAAAGAAGGTGATGAATGGAAGACTAGTTTTAAGACAAAGCATGGCCTATATGAATGGTTAGTAATGTCTTTTGGATTAACTAATGCTCCAAGCACTTTTATGCATTTGATGAACCATGTTTTGCATGCTTTCTTAGGAAAATTTGTAGTTGCATTTCGATGATATTTTGATTTATAGCAGAAGCTTAGAAGAGTATGTCACCCATTAAAGTCAGCTTTGAGTGTGTTGAAAGAAGAGAAGCTTTTTGTTAACCTTAACAAATGCAACTTTTGTTTTAATAGAGTTGTGTTTCTTGGTTTTGTTGTTAATGCTAAAGGTAATCAAAAGCAATTCAAGAGCGGCCAACACCGACAACGATCGGCCAAGTGGGGAGTTTCTATGGTTTGGTCAGCTTCTATAGATGGTTTGTTCGTGATTTTAGCAATATTGCAGCTCCACTTACTAAAGTCATCAAGAAAAATGAGCCATTCAAGTGGGGAGAGGAGCAAGAGAGGGCATTCAACATTTTGAAAGAAAAGCTAAGTTCTACTCCTTTACTAATCCTACCAGATTTTTCTAAAACCTTTGAAATCGAATGTGCTGCTTTTGGTGTTGGAATAGGTGTTATGCTTATGCAGGAAATGAGACCCATTGCTTACTTCTTCAGTGAGAAGTTGAGTTGAGCCACTCTCAACTATCCCACATATGACAAGGAGATGTACGCGTTGCTGAGGGCATTGGAGACATGGCAGCATTACCATGGCCGAAAGAATTTGTGATTCACACAGATCGTCAATTCTAAAGCATTTGAAGAGCCAACAAAAGTTGAATGGCTGCCATGCTACATGGATAAAATTCTTCGAGACCTTTCCTTATGTGATCAAATATAAGCAAGGCAAAGAAAACATGGTTGCTAATGCATTATCTTGAAGGTATGCTTTACTTTCCACCTTAGATACAAAATTACTTAGATTCGAATATATCAAGGGGGTTTTATATGCCAATGATGCTGATTTTTCTAAAGTGTTCAAATCATGTGACAAGTTTGCATTTGGTAAGTTCTATAGGCATGATGGGTTTTTATTTTGTGAGAATAGATTGTGTGTGCCTATGTGTTCGTTGTGTGAATTGTTTACTAGGGAAGCCCATAGAGGTGGCTTGATGGGACATTTTGGTGTGACTAAGACTTTACGGCTCCTACAAGATCACTTCTTTTTGCCTCATATGATACATGATGTGGAGAAAATATGTGAGAGGTGTATTACTTGCAAACAAGCTAAATCTAAGTTGAAACCCCATGGCTTGTATACTCCTTTGCCTATACCTAGTGAACCTTGGACTGATATTTTGATGAACATTGTTTTGGGACTACCCCGAACTAAGAAGGGAAGAGACTCAATTTTTGTTGTGGTAGATAGGTTTTCTAAGATGCCACATTTCATTCCATGTCATAAAATCGATGATGCCTCTCATGTAGCTGACTTGTTCTTTAGAGAAGTTGTTAGGTTGCATGGCATGCCTAGAACAATGATCTCCGATAGAGATACAAAGTTTTGAGTTATTGTTGGAAAACTTTATGGGGAAAATTAGGAACTAAATTGTTGTTTTCTACTACTTGTCATCCCCAAACTGATGGGCAAACTGAAGTTGTTAATCGAACATTATCTTTCTTACTTCGTCCTATCATTAAAAAGAATTTGAAAACATGGAAAGATTGTCTACCATATGTTGAGTTTGCTTACAATAGAAGCATACATTCAGCAACTCGGTTCTCTCCATTTGAAATTGTTTATGGATTCAATCCTTTGTCACCATTGGATTTGATTCATTTGGCAGTGAGTAAGCATGTAAACTTAGATGGCAAGCAAAAGGCTAACTTCATGAAGAAGATTTATGAGCAAGCAGACTGAATATTGAGAGAAAGACTCAACATTATGTTCATCAAGCTAACAAGGGGTGCAAGAAAGTTATATTTGAACTAGGAGAGTGGGTCTGGTTGCACCTAAGGAAGGAGCGATTTCTAGAGAGACAATGTTCTAAACTTCTACCTCAAGGCAATGGCCCATTTCAAGTGGTGAAGCACATCACTAATAATGCCTGCCAACTTAATTTGCTAGGTGAGTATGGTGTGCATGCTACTTTTAATGTTGCTGATTTATCTCTTTTTTGATGTAGGTGATGATTTGAGGGCAAATCTTTTTTAAGAAGGGAAGAATGATGCACATCAAGGAGCTGATCATGATGCACATCAAACAAATGATCATTTGTCACTTCCAGAAGGTCCAGTTACAAGACTTCAGGCAAAACGTTTCAAGGAAGCACTAAACGGACTAATAGAAGGTCATTTTGCTGATTATGAAAAAGAAGAGATCCAAATAAATCAAAGTATCAATCAAGGGTGCATCAATGTGATTGGGCTTTATCCATGATGGAATTACTCATTCTTATAATAAATGAGTATGAGGACTTGTTTGATTTGAGTCGCTTATGAGTAAGAGGACTAGTTTGATTTGAGTTGCTTACTCATTATGAGTAAGAAGACTAGTTTGATTTGAGTTGCTAAACTATTTAATTGCATGTATGTATTACTCTTACTTCTTCCCAATATATAAGAGAGGGAGTATGTTTATGGAAATAACAACTTTTGGCTGAAGCTCTTGTTTGTGTGATCTCTTAGTTCTTGAAAGAACTTATGAACTTATCGAGTTTGTCTCGTGGCATTCAAACCTCCGAAACTTATCACCCTTGCGGTGTGGCATTTTTTTTCTCTGTAGTCTTTGGTTCGTTCCATCTCTTTGTTACGGGTCAAGGCTCAAACTCTTGTCTTCTAGTTCTTGGGGTTCTATCCACAATTATTCCCAGGTTCCTTCACAATTGTTGGTGGGGTTCGTGTAAGGAAAATTGGGAACAAAGATTTTATTTTGTACATGTCATTCACAAACAGATGAACAAACTAAGGTAGTAAATCAAATTTTATCTACTTTATTACGAGCTATCATTCAAAAGAATTTAAAAGGTTGGGAAAATTATTTACCACATGTTGAATTTTTCACCTTTTGAAGTGGTATATAGGTTTAATCCCTTAACTCCGTTGGATTTGTCACCTTTGCTTATCTCTGAGCATGTTAGTTTAGATGGTACAAGAAAAGCTGAGTTTGTAAGATAAATGCATGAGAAATTTATGTTATAATTGAAAAGAGGACCGAACCATATGCTGTGCAAGCCAATAAGGGATGAAAGAAAGTGATCTTTGAAACAGAAGATTGGGATTGAGTTCATATGAAAAAGAAAAGATTTCCTACTAAAAGTCTTACTAAGTTGCATCCACGAGGCGATGAACCATTTCAAGTCATTACACAAATCAATGATAATTTATACCTACAAGCTTGACTTACAAGGTGAGTATAATGTGAGTGCTGCATTTAATGCTTATGATCTTTCTCCCTTTGATGTAGGTGATCAAGATTCGAGGATGACTCCTTTTGAGAGGGGGAATGATGGAGTCAAACAAAGTGAATAAGTTGCCTAATAAGCTAATATGGATCATGCACAACCCACTCTAGATGTTGTTGATAATCCATTATGCATCAATGGAGGACCAATTACAAGGACTAAGGCTAGGAAGATGAAGGAAACACTTAATGTGCGAATTGAAGATGTGAAAGCCAAAGTTACAATTGAAGAAGATTTGATCAACAGCAAGTCATGCAACTTAGTCAACCTAATTCAAACCTTGGATGGACTTAAGTAAGTAGTCTACATAAGCCTTTACTAAATGGACTTTCTTTTGACCTTTTAGGATTTTTTGGTCACCCTATAGCTATAAATAAAGGGAGTGACAGCCACACATGTATCTTTGATATATTTTCAATCTAAAACATAGTGAGGTTCTCACTTGTTGGTTCTTCATTGAACTAGAACTTATCAAGGCATCCCCTTATGACGCTCAAAGACTTATCAACCTCCATCTCAGGGTTGTGGTGTCTTCCCTCTTCCTCTATACCAAAGTTTGGTGTTCCTAAGTATTAGGTCGAGATTCTATTCATTTTTCTTATCGATTTAGACTTTCCTTTTTTTCAATTCATTGTGGGTTATTGAGATTTTCTCATGGGTTCAGATCACCATAGCAGCTCATTAGGATTATGTGATCTGACAATTGAATATGAAAATAACTTTTCTTAATTGAAATCCATCTGAAAAAGTGTATATGATACAACTTGAGAGTTTCACATCTGTTGACAAAAATAAAGTATGTAAGCTTCAACGATCTATTTATGAACTGAAGCAAGCATCCAAGAATTGAAACATCCATTTTGATTTGTTACAAAATCCTGGTGAACCTTGTGTGTGTTAGTGTTAGCCCTAGAACAAATTATGAGATGATTGACAAGAAAATTTTTGTATCATATTTCTTTAATAAATGACAAAGTTTATGGTTATTATATTTACATTAGATCTGTGCCAGATGAATAAGTATAATAATGTCCTAGGGTAGTAGGTTCTAGTCTACAATGTATCAATTAGTTAAATTATTAGTGGGAGGCTATAGACATATATAGAACATTGCTCTTAACTATTCCTACTCAACCTTTAATATACAAGGTGGGCAATATTAATGCATTGAGACTAGCATATATGTCAACTGATGACTTAATCTCACAAGTCATGGATATAACATATCAAGTTGACATATGGACATATATTAGAGAATATGTACTAGATTAATCCATCATAAAAATGTTTCATGTATCATTATATGAGTCTCATAAATATTCTCATAGTGATTATTAGTATAAATAATCCTTAGATCTGAAGTTACTACAGTTTCCTATATAAGGAGATGTGTACTTTAGTATCAACAAAAATCAACAGTAATAAGGTGGACTATAAAGTCGATTACTGGGTATACAATAAATTATACAGAGGGATGTGAGTAATGTACATGAAATCTATCCCTTCCATATGACTCAAGTAATATTTGTGGGCCTCTTGATTAAGTAGAACTACTAAAATGCATGATCATTTTCAAGTGAATATAAGATATTGAGCTTATTTGGTTAAGTGAGTCTACTTAGATATCAAGAAACACAAGGATTGATAAGGGGATGATATGGTCTATACCTCATGGATCATTCTAGATATTGAGGATAGAAGAACCAAGTTATACAAGATAATAGACAGAAAGGTGAAGTCAGATCTTGACATTGTAATCATTTGGGTAACAATGATGCATTGCTAGATGTCACTCATAGTTTATGTATCTAAAACATTATTTTAGATATTTTAGATACATTGCCAACATTAAGAGAACCTATTGGCTTACACACAAAGAACATATTGATTTGAAGATGGGTATATTTTAGTTTGACTAAAATATGATAAATCTTAAGATTATAGGGTTAAGTCTAATCCCAGTTAAACTCATTGAGTTAGATTTAAATGAATCTAACTATTGGATTATTAGATTGAATCTAATCCGAATTAGACTCATTGGATTAGATTCAACCAGTAAAGAGGATTAATGTTCATTAATAGAGAGATTAATGGAGTACTTATGAAAAGGAGAGTAAAAGATAAAAACTTTTTATATTCATTAGATGACTCTTTGTAATCGTTGGTATTCATTGGATGAACCTTTTGTATTCATTGGATGAGTACAAAAGGCCAATTTTATGCATTTGGTGGATGATCACTTCTAGTCTCCTCTTCTTCTACTCTTGGTAAAGGCATCCAAGTTGCTAGCGCAACAAAGATAGTTCTTCTCAAAGGTTAAGTTTGTACGACAAACGAAGGATGTGTTTGTGTAGATACTGAAAAGGCGCGACCATTTTGATCATGCTAAGATCTACTGAATCAAGTTGCTGCCGAGATTGTTCCATTCACAGAACAAAGGTGACAACTCGATCAAACATGTATACTACATTCGCATGGATCTCTAGAAGGATTGGTTTTGTTCCGCCATATTTATTTATTATTTTTCCCAAAAGATCCCAATAGTGGCACTAGAGCCACTTGCAAAAGCGTATACATCATTTTAATTATGTTTTATATTAGATATAGATAACGGGCATGTGTTTATTATGATTTGTATGATTGTATGAGTGGTTTTATCGAGCAAATAGTTTGTGTTGATCAAATTAAAGGGTTGTAGCATCTTCATATATTATATGAACGCGTGCTATAATCCGATTTCATTTGACAAATCTTTCATGACCTTATGAGCAGGACTGCCGTAAGGTTGTGACTCATAAATCATTGTATAGAATCATAATAAAAGTATGCGACAATACATGGTTAAGATCTATTACAAATGATGTATGCCACGGTGTATGGTTATGGTCCTTTTTACCCTATGTGATTGGATTATATGTGTGTGCGCATGTTGTAATTCATAATACGACCTACGTGTCATGCCTTTTACCTTTATACTTCCAGTTGTAAAATTAGACTCCCCTCGAATGTAACTCAAAGTTTCTTTAAATTTGTAATGTACAATTAAGAATAGTACTAATTTACTAGACGGCAATAAAAAGAGAGGCCAACAACACACGATATCAAGGAAGCACTTGGAGAAGATGCAATTCCCTAAGTTGACATTTTGATCTTCTCATTGGCTTGAGAAGATCGTAGTAGACGGGAAATAACCATGTCACATTCTAATTATACATATATGTTGATGTATACCATGTTTGTATGTGATGCATGTTTAATTAGTAGTATTATAATAATTAGGTCATTTTTTTATACCTACCAATTTTTTGTTACTCACTTTTAGCTTGATCAATTGTAGGCATATTTGCCAAAACAAATTGACTCAATTTATCTTGGTAGAGTGCGACAGGACAATTGTGATGTCCAAATATTGAATTTTAGGTAAGACTTAACTAAGTTACCTCAATTGGATTGAGAACTTAGAAGCATATCCCTTGCACTGAGTAAATGAACAAATAGTCTTGTTGTTATAACTATACAAGAGTTACATATGATGTAATTGATACACATTGCCTACCTAAATTATACGAGACTTGGACGATTAGCCAAAGCTGACTCAAGATAAGGTAAAATATAGATCCTGTCCTACTTAAATGTCACTGCTATTAGATTTGGAGCTAGTAGTATGGGTAAACTTTAGTTGGCCACATCAATGACTTGCTCTTACCAAGCTTTATAGTTCAGTTGGAGAATCATTTAATTAAAGGTCTAATTAAATGATTTAAATATGATACTCATTTCTGTATTTATTATTGTAGATCACCATGTCATCAAATATGTCTAATACTCTTTCTCTCTGTGATCTGTCCTTAGGACAAACTCAATGGAGTTAATTTTCTGAACTGATACAGAATCAAGAGAATTATTCTCAAGTAAGAACGAAAACCTATTCCTGAAGTACCCGCCACTATTACTACTCGTGCTGATAAGGATGTTTATAAAAAGCATCAAGATGATGCATTAGATGTGTCATACCTTATACTTGCCACTATGAACTCTGAGCTTCAGAAATAATATAAGAACATGGATCCTCATGTATGGTTGAACATCTTAGATAACTATATCAAGGGCAGACAAGGCACAAGAGATTTGAGATATCTAAGCTCTATTTCAATGCAAGATTAAGAAAATCCTATAGGAACTCGTGTACTTAAAATGATTGGGTATGTTGAGAACCTTAAAAGATTGAGATTTCCATTAGGTCAAACATTGACCATTGACCTTGTTCTAAAATCATTGCTAGAAGGCTATAGTCAATTTATCATGAACTATAACATGAATGAAATTGACGAACTGTTGCCTAAGATGTAAAGCATGTTGAAAACTACTTAACTTAATTTTAAGAAGACTAAACCTAGTACAATTTTGATGGTGCAAAAGGGCAAAGACAAACGGTAGCCCAAAGGTATGGGTAAGACACCCAAGCCAAAGCCAAACCTAAATCTTATGCATTGAAACCTAAAGGCAGGGTGCCTAAGGAAGGAACTTGCTTCCACTGTGGTGAGACCGGATATTAGAAGAGGAACTACAAACTATATGTGGAGAAAGTTAAAAAGAAAAGAAATGAAACTTTTGTCTCAGGTATATATGTTACAGAAGTCAATCTATCTAATTCTTTTTCATGGGTATTAGATACCGACTGTGCATCTCATATATGTGCAAGGCCTAAGAAAGACTAGATCGTTGACAAAGGACGAAATGAACCTACGAGTAGACAATGATATAAGAGTTGCTACTATAGCTATAGGAACGTATTCCTTATCTTTTACCCACTGGGCTTATTTTGGAACTAGAAGAGTGCTATTATGTGTTCGTCTTAACTAAAAATATTATATCTATTTTTTGTTTGGACAAGAAAGGTTTCTCATTTATAATAAAAGACAAATGTTGTTCTGTTCATTTAAATGATATATTCTATTGTAGTGCATTTCTTATGAATGAACTCTATATTCTAGACTTTGAAAACTCAATCTATAACATAAATATCAAACGGTACAAACCTAATGATTTAAACCACACATATCTCTTGCATTGGCGCTTGGGTTACATAAATGAGAATCACATATCACAACTTTATAAGGATGGACTCTTGGACTCATTTGATTTGAGGTATGCGAATCTTGTCTTTAATGCAAGATGACAAAGACTCCTTTTAATGGATACAGCGAAGAAGCTAATGATTTGTTAGGACTCATGTACATATTGATGTTTGTGACCCTTTCAATATAGCAGCTAGAAGAGGCTATCAGTACCCTGGTGGTCGGTGGGAAACTTCCGTGGGACTGGGCCAGTTATCCCCAGGGATTGACCCAATGCGACTAACTGGGATTATCATTTTTTTAGAAGAGACTATCAGTATTTTATTACTTTTACTGATGATGTCAGTAGATGTGGCTATGTGTTCTAATGAAACACAAATCAGAATCCTTTGAAAAGTTCAAAAAATTCAACAATGAAGTACAAAACCAACTTGGTAAGGGTATTAAGATGCTTCGTTCAAATTGAAATGGTGAATATCTTAGCTAAAATTTCATGACCATCATGTTGAGTTTGGGATCATATCTCATGTCACGACCCGAGAGACGGCTGCCCGAAAAATTTTGACAGTATTTCCCCTGTAACAATTCAACTTTCCTTGAATACATAGTAAGTCAAAGGCCCACACGACCATTTTACAATACAACATAGGTATAAAAATATTAAACTATAAGATAATAGGCCCACACAGCCACAAACCACATGTACATGGGCCCACATGATCATAACTACATATACACACATGCAACAACTATAGCAGCCACTACTACAGCAAATCCGCATATAACCACAAAAACGCCAAAGCACATCGATAGTGCACACAACAAAAATACAACGACAACCTCTAAAAACTTTACATTGAACACGATCCACAACCATACAACTGAATAAAATCCGAAAACCATAAGACATAATCCAAACTGTTAAGATTCCTGCTATGAGATGGGGATAGTCCGGCAGAACTTCAAGCTTCAAGTAACATTCTTATCTACTACATAAGGAGACAGAAAATCCCAGGGTCTGGGTGGTGAGTACAAAATACTCAGTGGATAATCAGAATAAACAGTGCATGAATTTAATCTTATTTAAGAAGCCAAGGAAATAGAGTAGATCATAAATTATTACCTCAATTTCATTTTCTTCATAGAGTCCTCCATTTACACATAATACATATTTATAAATCTATATCTCTATTTTTGGTTATTATTATTGTCTGGAATCAGGTAACATTTTTATGTATGTGATTTAATTATTATCATTAATTATGATAAATTTTCAATCTTTGTTGTTTAATTAAACTATAAATTATCTCACCAGTATAATCTCAACGGGAGTAATATTAAAATCAGTGTCAACATCAATTAAAAAATGAACATCAAGAGCCAATATCATCAAAGAATAATAATAATTCATATATAGGCTAACAGCCTATAGCTTTCTCATAATAACTCATATATAGGCTAACAACCCATAGCCTCCTCAGAATTTATTATCGTATACGTTATCTAATGTACGAGTGATAAGCACCTTGGCATGGATCGCCTTGATATTCAGATGTAGGGAAGGATATTGACACTACACTCAAGAAAGATGAGAAGGTGAGTGACAAGTCATGGGGGTTTTGATTGCCACAAGTTGCCTTGATAAGATCAAGATTAGTTCTTTGCCTAAGAACCAAAGGAAGCTCTCACAATAGAGAAAACT
>JAOBBC010000064.1:5530140-5541486 GCA_025388495.1 Curcuma longa
AACATCCTAGACCTTATAAACTACAATGGTTGAATGATTGCGGGGAAGTTAAGGTCACTAAGCAAGTATTGGTTTCAGTATCCATTGGTAGGTATCATGATGAGGTTCTTTGTGATGTAGTGCCAATGCATGCTAGGTAGACCATGGCAATTTGATAGGAAGGTCATGCATGATGGGTTCAAAAATAACTATTCTTTTATGATGCATGGTAAACTTGTAACTCTTGTACCATTAACTCCTAAGCAAGTATATAAAGATCAATTGAGGATCAAAAATGAGAGTGAAAAAAGAAAAGAATATGAGAAAATAAAAAGAGTGTGAGAAAAGAAAAAATGGAAAAGAAAAAGAGTATGAAGAAAAAGTGTGAGAAAAGAAAGAATGGAAAACAAAAGGAGTGTGAGAAAATAAAAAGTGTGGATGAGAGGAGTGAAAAAAGAATGAAAAAGAAAAAAAACTTCAAGAGCAAAAGAGTAAAAAAGTGAGCTTTTATGCAAAACAAGAGAGGTTAAGAGAGTTTTTTATTCTCAACAGCTAATAATTTTACTTTTGTACAAGGAGACTTATTTCAATACTAACAATCTTAACTCTTCTTTGCCTAGTGTTGTTAAATCTCTTTTGCAGGAGTTTGATGATGTATTTCCTTATGAGTTTCCTGATAAATCGCCACCATTTAGGGGAATAGAGCATCAAATTGATTTCATCCCGGGAGCAACAATTCCTAATAGACCGGCCTATAGGAGTAATCCGGCGGAGTTAAAGGAGCTTTAAAAGCAAGTTAAAGAGTTGATGAGGAAAGGGGCTATCAACAAGATTACGAAGATCGTGCGACTTCATGGAGTATCAAGAAGCATAGTTTCTGATCGTGATACAAAGTTCCTAAGCTACTTTTGGAAAACTTTATGGGGAAAGTTGGGAACAAAGCTTTTGTTTTCTACAACATATCATCCACAAACAGATAGACAAACTGAGGTAGTAAATCAAACTTTATATACTTTATTACGAGTTATCATTCAAAAGAATTTAAAAGGTTGGGAAGATTGTTTACCACATGTTGAATTTGCTTATAATAGATCAGTGCATTCTACTACTAATCTTTAACCTTTTCAAGTGGTATATGGGTTCAATCCCTTAACTCCATTGGATTTGCCACCTTTGCCTATCTCTGAGCATGCTAGTTTAGATGGTACAAGAAAAGCTGATTTTGTGAACAAGTATGAGAAACTGAGGTTGCAAATTGAAAAGAGGACCGAACAATATGCTATACAAGCCAACAAGGAACGAAGAAAGTGATCTTTGAACCAGGAGATTGGGTTTGGGTCATATGAGAAAGTAAAGATTTCTTGCTAAATGTCTTTTTAAGTTGCATCCACGAGGCGATGGACCATTTCAAGTCATTACTCAAATCAATGATAATGCCTACAAGCTTGACTTACCAGGTGAGTATAATGTGAGTGCTACTTTTAATGTTTCTGATCTTTCTCCCTTTGATGTAGGTGATCAAGATTCGAGGACGAATCCTTTTGAGGAGAAGGGGAAAGCTGAAGTCAAACCAAGTTTACAAGTTGCCCAACAAGCTAATATGGATCATACTCAACCCACTCTAGATGTTGTTGATGATCCATTATTGACGCCGGGTGGGATAGCGATTATCACGGGGGCAATATTGAATTCGTTAGTTCAACTGCGAACGTCGAAAATAATCTTCTAAAACCTATTAATTCCGAAGAATAATAGGAGATAGGGAAATAAATGGCATTGCAGAAATTATTATTAAACCAAAATTTCTTCCCCTAAACATCAACTCATAACATGTTTATATAGACTCAAACACTAAGAAAGATTCCTAATAAAAAAATTTCTAAACAAACTCGGAAAGAAAGATTCCTAATAAAAAGAAAAAAAATTTAACTGACTCAATTCCTAAAAATCCTAAACAGATTCAAAAAAATTCTAAAATAAAAAAATAGAACTTTTCAAAACTACTCTAAATATCAAAAACTCCAAAAATTATTAAAAATAAAAATTATCAAAATTAATAATAAAAATCATTGGATGCTCCTGCATCAGTCGCCCGAGGTTAAAAGAAACTAGTCCTCGAGTTTAGAGTAGTGTTAGGTGGTCACCCCGGAAGAAGTTCGTCTTGCACTAAATCAATAAAATTAATTAGTAGTTGCTGGGCTTTAGAAATCCTCGTTGATCTACTGACAAATATGACATCAAGAGGTCACGGGCTAATCATCTTCCTTGTTGGTAGCCTCAATCGTCCTTCTTCAAAACCCAAAAGAGAAGTTGATAATCTCGATTTCTTCTCATCACAGCTCAAAGGGGAATATAATTGTATCGGAAGACATAAACTAATCATGTTGCTAGATGCTTCTGCATCAGACAACCCAGGTTGAAAAGAACTCATCCTCAAGTTCAGGATAGTTTCTTCAAAAATGAAAATTCTTTAAGTGCTGATGAATCAAAAGTCATCGTGTAAGTGGTAAAATATCGGAACCAGATGGATTCCGCCCATAGACAATCTCAAAAGGACTGAAACCTGTGGTCATATTTCTTGACCGATTATAAGCAAATTCTGCTTGAGGTAGAGCCAAATCCCATTGCTTCGGTTTAGTTCCTGTCAAACACCTAAGAAGATTACCTAAACTTCGATTCACCACCTCGGTCTAACCATCTATTTGGGGGTGGTAGGCACTGCTAAAGTTCAATTTTTCCCACAAGCTCTTCCAAAATTGACTGATGAACTTTGTATCTCGATCTGAAGTCATAGATCTAGGAACACCATGTAAACGCATGATCTCCTTGAAGTAAAGATGGGCAATCCAGATAGCATCCATAGTCTTCCTGCAGGCTATAAAATGTGTCATCCTAGAAAATCGATCAAAATCAAGAAGTGCAAGCACCGGTGCCTCCGTCATCTTCTACATGACTAGTTCAAAACCAGCATCTGCTTCTTTAGACCACTTGAAATCATGACCCTTAAGACACTCCGTGATGGGAGCAATCCGAGTGCTAAAGTTTCTGATGAACCGGTGGTAGAAAGAAGCCAACCCCTGGAAACTCCTAACATCATGCAAAGTCCTTGGCTGATGCAACTCCAAGATTGCATCTATCTTTGTTGGATCTGCGTAAACACTGTCAGTAGAGATAATAAAACAAGAAAAGATACCGATGTAGTAAAAAAAGAATACTTCTTCCTGTTGACATATAGGCGCTCCCTCTTCAATTTTTCAAAAACAGTACGGAGGTGATCAAAGTGTAATGCCTAGGTCGAACTGTAAATGAGAATGTTATCGAAGTAGACCACCACAAATTTGCTCATAAAAGGCCGTAAGATCTGATGCATAAACCTCATGGAGGTATTATGAGCGTTCGACAACCCAAAAGGCATGACCATCCACTCGTATAATCCATGTGGTTTTTAAACGTCGTCTTTCATTCATCTCCTAGTCGCATCCTAATCTGGTGGTATCCACTTTTAAGGTCTATTTTGGAGAAGACCCTAGAACCGGATAGCTGATCCAACATGTCATCCAAGAGAGGAATTAAAAATCTGTACTTAACAGTAATTTTGTTGATGGCTCGGCTGTCGACGTACATACGTCATGATCCATTTTTCTTTAACACCAGTAGAGCAGGAACTGTACAGGGGCTCATGCTCTCACGAATATAACCCCTTTCTAGTAAATCCACCACCTGTCGCTGTAATTCTTCGGCCTCCTTGGGACTGAGGCGATATGCGAGTCGATTGGGCAGACTCGACCCTGGAACGAGATCAATCTGGTGCTGGATATCTCTCATAAGCGGTAGACCAGGCGGAAAGTCCTCTGGCATTAGCTCGGTAAAATATGCTAGTAGGTGTTGTACTTCTACGGGTAAAGCAACGTCGACGATCGTGGTCTCGTCTCGACAAGGCAGCAAAGCGTATACTACGTCTCCATACTCCATCTCATCTATAAATTTGGAAATAGATAGCAAGTTAGTATTCTTGGCTAGCTGTATTGAAATAGTTCCTTCCCGTTGTGGCGCTAATACGATCTTCTTGCCCTTGATGTGCATAGTATATGTATTCTTTCGCCCATCGTGAATAACACTGCGATCATACTGTCAAGGCCGCCCCAACAATATATGGCATGTATCCATAGCCACCACATCACACCAAACATTATCGAAATATTTGTTGCCAATAGAGAATGATACAAGGCATCGTCTATCTACCTCAGTGTCTTTGTTCAACCATGATAACCTATATGGCTTCGAATGATGGTTCGTCATCAATTGTAATTTTTGGACAACTTCATCGGACACAACGTTCTCACAACTGCCGCTATCAATGATCATCTTGTATACTTTATCAGCAACAGTGCAAGTGGTGTGGAAGATATTGGTTCTCAACCAGTCATCTTTCGAGTTGTCCTTCGGAGTGAGTAGACTCTTGCGAACAACTAAAGTTTCCTGACCATCGCCATAAAGCACCTCGTCAAGTTCATTCTCATCGTACACAGGTTCTCCGATTGTCTCCTTCTTATCATCCTCGTCTCTTCGATTAATAAATTTTTGCCCTTCTGATTAGTTGGAACAGGAGCAGGCGTCCTGCACTCATTGGCCCTATGATCCTGTTTACTACAACGATAACATCTAGTAGATTTAGAATTAACTTGTGGTGGCTTCTGTTGTGGTTGATGACGTGAAGGACTTGAGTCTTAAGGGCGGGATCGGCTGTTTTGGTCACCTCTGACTATCGGCTTCCGGTTGTGCTATTTTTCCACGGCCAGCGCATGCTAGTATGCCTTTGAAACGGTCTATAATGAATGAAGACTGAGGGCATCCTGTAAGGACTGGCGCAAACCCCCCAAGTATCGTGCCACCATCTGCTCCTCGGTCTCTAAGGGGTCATTTTAGGCAATCAACTGATAGAACTCTTCTGTATATTCATCGATTGATCTCGCACCCTGCCTCAATAAGTGAAGTCGTTGAAACAGAGTTTGGGAGTAGCCGAAAGGAAGGAATTGAGCTCTCATCTTCTTCTTCATCTTTTCCCAATTTGTGATCTTGGGTTTGCCTTGTCTCTTTCGTGAGCGTCGTAGTTGTTCCCACTATGCAGATGCTCAACCCTTGAGTCGGATGGCAACTAACTTTACCTTCATTCGATCGGGTACCTCCTAGTAGTCAAAAATCCTTTCTATTTCGTTGAGCCAATCAACAAATCCTTCTGATTGTAAAGTTCCTGAAAACTCAGGTAAATCAACTCAAAAATCGAAGTCTACATACCGTTCTTCTCGACCTTGACGATCCGCGACCCTATCGGGGTGGTGGTAAGGATTGTCAAAGGTGGATGCGGAATTAGAAACATGATCATAGCTCCTTCGATCTTCAAAACCCTGCGTCGCCAGACGCTGGGTTAATTCTGCAACTTGACTCCGCAAATCCTCAATGGCCTCCTCTTGTACAGTACGAGCTTCCTCGATCGGAACCTGATGAATGCGACCGCGACCGCCACATCCATGACCACGACGGTCCTCCATCGGATCTGATGCTCTCTAATACCAACTGACGTCGGGCGGGATAGAGATTATCCAGGGGCAATATTAAATCCGTTAGTTCAACTGCGAACGTCGGAAATAATCTTCTAAAACCTATTAATTTAGAAGAATAACAGGAGATAGGGAAATAAACGGCATTGTCAAAATTATTATTAAACCAAAACTTCTTCCCCTAAACGTCAACTCATAACATGTTTATTATATAGACTCAAATTATAAGAAAGATTCCTAATAAAAAGAAAATTTTCTTAACAAATTCAAAAAGAAAGATTCCTAATAAAAAGAAAAATTTCTTAACAAACTCGAAAAGAAAGATTTCTAATAAAAAGAAAAATTTATTAACCGACTCAATTCCTAAAAATCCTAAACGGATTTAAAAAATCCTAAAATAAAAAATAGAACTTTTTCAAAACTACTCTAAATATCAAAAACTCTAAAAATTACTAAAAATAAAAATTATCAAAATTAATAATAAAAATCTTTGGATGCTTCCTACATCAATTATGCATCAATGAAGGCCCAATTACAAAGCTAAGACTAAGAAGATGAAGGAAGCATTTAATATGCTAATTGAAGTTGTGAAAGTCAAAGTTACAATTGAAGAAGGTTTGACCAAGAGCAAGTCATGTGGCTTAGTCAACTTAATTCAAGACTTGGATGAGCTTAAGTAGCCACTTAGTCTCATGTTTATGTAGTAGAGATATATATGCTCAATTTATAGCTTTATTTGGGTTGTAATGATGCCATATGCTTAAAATGGCTAAGTAATCAACATGGGTTTTTACTAAATGGATTTTCTTTTGATCTTTTAGGATTTTTAGATCACCCTATAGCTATAAATAAAGGGGGTGACGGCCACACATGTATCTTTTGGCATATTTTCAATATAAAGCATGGTGAGGCTCTCACTTATTGGTTCCATTGAACTAGAATTTATCAAGGCATCCCCTTGTGACATTCAAAGACTTATCAACCTCCATCCTAAGGTTGTGGCGTCTTCCCTCTTCATCTATACCAAGGTTCGACTTTCTTAAGTATTGGGTCAAGGTTCTATTAATCTTTCTTATCGATTTTGACTTTCCTTCTTTTTTTTTTCAATTCGTTGTGGGTTCTTGAGATTTTTCTCTTTGGGTTCACATCAATATCTCATATGGAGTAGTAGAAATTGCCTTAGTAGGGACTTTCTTTTTTGCAAGTAAACAACTGTCTTAAGTGCATAATTTTAAAATAATTTGGAAAGACTTGCATGATTCATTATTGACCTAACCTTGTCCAACAAGATTCATTTTTTCCTTTCTGACACCCATTATACTGCTACGACTTTAGCTTGATCCCCTTCATTAGCCTGTTGGGCCGCAAATTGTTCACCATCTTTGACTCCATCAGATACTTAATTTTTTAGGTCAAACTCCAGATTAAGTATATAATATTCGTGCTTCATGGACTAAACTAAGATGAAAAAGTACAAAACTCATTAATAGGTGTTGAATTCTAGTTTAAAAAAATATCAAAATTAAAAGTTTTAGACAAGATTCTTGAAGAAGAGTCTCAAGATTCAACGAACAACAATAAACTAAAATTGAAGATCGAAGATTCCTTAATTTATTTTTTAACTAGCCTATTCAAATCCATTGGAGTTCAAGATCCAAAAGATTAAGTATCAAGTTTTTAAAAGTCAAAAATAAGAGAAAAATGTGTGATTGGTTCTCGAGATCGAGAAACAAGTTTTAAGATTCAAGATAATTGAATTGAGCGAAGTTCAAAACTAAAGACTTTGGAAAAAGATTTCAAGACTCAAGCAACTTATACATATTTGAAATTGCAGCTCAAAGCTTGAGATTTTAGAAAACAAATTATGATCAAATCATTGCAATACAGTTCGAGTTCTAGACTCTACCTTAGAGATTCAAAGAATTCAAGGTCAAAAATCAAAATTAAGGATTCGAGAACTCACAATTCAAGATTCATACTCAATTTTTTTAAACCAAAGATTCCATGATTTACTATTTAACTAGCAAATTCAAATTCTTCATTGGAGTTTGAGACCCAAAATATTGAGTATCAAGTTTTTTAAAGTCTAAAATAAGAGAAAAATACATGATTGGAAATTGAGATCAAAAAACAAGTTTTGAAATTCAAGATGAATAATTGAATTTGAGAGCAAAGTTCAAAATTAAAGACTCAAGAAAGATATTTCAAGACTCAAGGAACTTATATAGATTCGACAATTCATATCAAAGATCAGGATTTAAGAAGATTCAATAGAGGGATTCTAGTTTAAATAGAAGATCGGTATTCTAGAAGACAAATAATGATCCAATCATTGCAATATAGTTCAAGTTCAGAGTTCAACCATGGAGATTCAAGGATTGAGAGTAAAGAACAATGTTTGAGGATATAATTCAAGGTCAAAGATCAAAATTAAGGATTCAAGACTAATACTCCATTTATTAGGCCGAACACTATGATTGAGGATTCATGCTTTAAGGACAAACTAAGATTGAAGGTACAAAACTCATCAATAGGGATTGGATTATAATTTCAAAAAAAATCAAAATTAAAGGTTTTAGAATAATATTCTTGAAGATTGAGAAGGAGATTCAGCATTCAGTAGGCAACATTCAAATCTAAAATTAAAGATCGAAGATTCAAGACTAGTTTAGCATTAGGTACAGGTTCATTTTTTGTATGTACCCTTGGATGGTAATGTGAACCCAAGCAGAAAGATGACTCATAAATCCACAACAGGTTGAAGAAAAAAAAGGGAAAGTTTAAATCGATAAGATGGATGAAAAGACTCTCGATCCAATGCTTGGGATTGAGGTTGATAAGTCCTTGAACACCACAAGGGAATACCATGATATGTTCTAATTCAATGAAGAACCAACAAGTGAGAGTTTCACCATGCTTTAGATTGAAACACAAGTGAGAGTTTCACCATGCTTTAGATTGAAACAAACCAAGATATACATGTATGGCCACCACCCCCTTTATTTATAGCTATAGGGTGATCTATAAATCCTATAAGGCTAAAAGAAAGCTCACTTAGAAGAGGACTATGTAGAATACATAGCTAATTTGCACTTAAGTCACCATTACAATCTAAATAAAGGTAGAAATTGAGCCTACAAAATAGAAATGAACTTAAGAGACTAATTAAGTTCATCTAAGGCTTGAATTAGGTTGACTAAGTCTTGCTCTTGGTCAAATATGTTTCGATTGTAGCTTGAATTAGATTGATGCATAATGGATCATCAACAATATCTAAAGTAGGATGCTCCTTTTCTTCCATGGTCTTATCTTGATTCTCATCATTAACTTGTTTAGCTGCAACTTGATCACAATCTTGAACTCCATCAAATGATCACTCAAATGATGACTTCTTCTCACACTAGGGGTCATATGAGGACACACCATGTTTTTCTATCTCTCATGCATCTAGAGTTTTGACGGTATATTTTGATAAAGTCATAGTACATGTATGTCTACATTTACCTCTTCAAACAAAATTATATCTTGATACAAGTCATAGCATTTGTATATTGAAAATTGATATTTTGAAAGATGAATGAATAATGATCCAATCATTGCAATATAATTCAAGTTCAAAGCTCTACCTTAGATTCAAGGATTAATGATAATCAAGAAGAACGTTCGAGGATAGAATTCTAGGTCGAAGATGAATTTAAGTACTCAAGAACTCAATTTTTTTAGGTCAAACATTGAAATTGAATATTATGATCTAGATTAAGTATATAATATTCATGCTTCAAAGACCAAAGTAAGATGAAAGGTATAAAACTCATCAATAGGGATTGAATTGTATATTAAAAAAACAAAATTAAAGGTTTTCAGAACAAGATTTTTGAAGATTGAAAAGGAGATTCAAGATTCGATGAGCAATATTCAAACTTAAGATTGAAGATTAAAGATTCCATGATTTATTATTTCACTGGTAGATTCCAATTCTTCATTAGAGTTTAAGACCCAAAAGATTCAGTATCAAGTTTTTTAATGTCTAAAATAACAAAAAAAATGCATGATTACAGGTTGAGATCGAGAAACAAGTTTCGAAATTCAAGACATTGAATTCAAGAGTGAAATTCAAAATTTAAGATTCAGAAATAGATTTCAAGACACACGGATTTTATATAGATTTGAGATTTTAGATGATTCAATAGAGACTAATATTTGAGATTAAATTGAAGATCAATATTTAGGAAGACAAATAATGATCCAATCTTTGCAATATAGTTCGAGCTCAAGGCTCTACTATATTCGGAGTCATGAACAACAATCTAGTATAGAATTCGAGGTCGAAGTTCAAGGAGTTGAGAACTCATGAATTGAGACTGATACTCAATTTTTGTAGGCCGAATACTAAAATTGAGGATTCAAACTCCAACTTAAGTATGGAATATTCGTGGTTCAAGGACTAAACTAAGATGAAAGGTATAAAATTCATCATTAGAGATTGGATTCTAATTTTTAAAAAAATTAAAATTAAAGGTTTTAGAACAAAATTCTTGAAGATTGAGAAGCAGATTCAAGATTCAACAAGCAATATTCAAATCTAAGATTCCATGTTTTATTATTTAACTGGAAGATTCGAATTCTTCATTGGAGATCAAACTCAAAACATTTAGTATTAAGATATTTTTAAGTCAAAAATAGGAGAAAATGTGTGATTGAAGGTCGAGATCGAGAAATAAGTTTCATGATTCAAGATGAATAAATTGAATTGAAGAGCAAAGGTTAACTTATACAGATTCTAGTTTTAGATCAAAGATCGGGATTTAAGAAGATTCAATAGAGATATTATAGTTTAAATTGAACATCGATATTTAGGAAGATGAATAATGATCCAACCATTGCAATATTGTTTGAGGCTCTACTATAGAGATTCATGGTTTAGGAGTCATGAACAATGTTCAAGGATAGAATTCAAGATCAAAGTTCAAAATAAAGACTCGAGAACTAAATTAAGATGAAAGGTATTCAATAGGGATTGTTGGATTCAAATTTAAAAAAAAAATCAAAATTAAGTTTGTAGAACAAGATTCTTCAAGATTTGATGGGCAACATTCAGATCTAAGATTGAAAATCAACCATTCCATGTTTTATTATTTAGTTGCAGATTCAAATTCTTCATTAAAGTTCGAGATCTAAAAGATTCAGTATCAAGTTTTTTAAAGTCAAAAATAAAAAAATGTGAGTGGAGGTCAAGATCAAGAAATAAGTTTCGTGATTAAAGATGAATAAATGAATTGGAGAGCGAAGTTTAAAATTAAAGACTCGGGAAATACATTTCAAGACTTAAGGAACTTATTCAGATTTGAGATTTTAGATCAAAGATCGCGATTTATGAAAATTCAATAGATATATTCTAGTTTAAATTGAAGATTGATATTCAAGAAAATGAATAATAATCCAATCATGACAATATAGTTCGAGTTCAAGACTCTAACTTAGAGATTCATGTTTTTTAGGCTGAATACTAAAATTGAGATTTCAAACTTCAACTTAAATATAGAATATTTGTGCTTCAAGGACCAAAGTAAGATGAAGGGCACAAGATTCATTAATAGGTATTGTATTTAAAAAAAAATCAAAATTAATGGTCTTAAATTAAGATTCTAGAAGAATGAGAATAAGATTCAGATTTGGCGGGTAACATTCAAACCTAGATTGAAGATTCATGATTTATATTTAAAGGGCAAATTTGTAACGCCCGCCCTTACTTAGGGCCCATGACGGACGCCACAGTTACTCTTTTATACTCATTTCATAAGAGATCACA
>JAOBBC010000064.1:5680204-5691365 GCA_025388495.1 Curcuma longa
TATTTCTCTCGACGTCGCCACACAATTTTGAATATGAAATAATTTTCATTTGGAGCAAAAGTGAACATAATCAGATGGTTTTGTATACAAGACATATATTTCTCTTGATCTGTGTGTTCATTACATGTTTTTTTAACGTAAAAATCTATGACAAAAAAAAAAAAAAAAACAATATCTATATATGTTGAAGGAGCAACAAATGAGATATATAAAAATTAAAAGCTTTACTTACGTAAGTTATTCAAATACTATAATAACATTAAATTGTAAATCACGTATGTTAATTGTATCAAGTTATGTTGATCAAAATATACTATTTCTATAACAAAGATAATAAGAAAATACAAATTATATTTCAACTAATATGAATAATCAATATACAAATTTTACTTTTTCATGGAAGCACACCGACAAAATTGGATTTAGAACAGTGTTGATATTTCTGCAAACACTGAAAGAAATTAAGTATAAAAATTAGATGCTTAATTCTCTATTAATTTAAACTGAAAGAAAAAAAAAAAGGAAAAACAGATAGAAATGTATCTACTCGAAAAAATGATAAATTCCAGTTAGCCCCATTGACTATCTCTGGGGTGACCGGTCCGGTCCGATCCGGCCCGGCTCGGTCCTACGGAAGTTTCCCACCAGCCACCAGGGTAAATCGGGAAGTGCACACAGCGGCCAATCCAGACGCCCAGCATCCTTTGATTGCGCTCCTCATTTGGAGAAAAATTCCTGCAAATACGTTGTAGTTGAGGATCGAATCACATGTGCCAGGATGACAACTTGAATGTTCTACTGCGGCACCATTGCCCTGGGGATGAAATGTATCTACTCGAGCATGATCAAAGAGTTGTTATTGTTCTGTCAAATTGATAATCAAACTGTGATTTCAGTTTGATCTATATATTAGTCTAATTAAATTTGGTGCAATTGGAAACTAACAAACATCCTTAAACTAATCTATGGACTGATCTAAACTTCACATCACTAGTAAAAATATCTCTAAAATGATGAGCTTCCTGAGATCTATATAATAGATATAAATTAGTGAGTCCACATTCATCAAGCCATCAAGTATAATTAGAACCTCAAACAGATGCACTTGATATATTAAACCATCAGTATTGTGGTCCAAAGCACAAGGTGATTTCTCAGACCAAAAGAGAGAGGAAAACAGAAATGAAAAAGTGAGATGCTCACCATTTTAAGAAGACAAAACTCTAAATTGTTACCGCATTGGGAACTGAGCTTAGCGTTGTGTCTACAAACTGAGGCTTTAAACTCTTTTATTGTCAGGGATGCTTCTAATTCTTGTCCGTTGTGTGCTACAAACTCATAGTGTAGACCTGATTGAGAGAACATGCACTGCACCGTGTGGCTCTGTGTTAAATTTAATGGTCTATGAGAGATATCTATTTATTAAATAAATAAAAATTTATTATCTAAGTGAATATTTTTTATGTGTTTGACTAAATTTTAAATTTATTTATTGAATGTCCGTTATATAATTCATAACATGAGAAAATTTATAATTGGATCATAACTAGTGAGTATCTCTACATGTGCAATTATGAATATATTAAAATTATCCTTAGACGATGAATTAATGAGTATGAACATCATCGATTCTATTGAGACTAGCATATTTAAAATTCCTTGGTTTACCAAGCAACTATTCTCACTGGCTGGAGACATTGGATGTTGAAAGTTAAACGTGAATGCAAGTTAAAGATAACTAGTTCATTGGAGTGATCTGCCATGAGATTTCATATGATTCTATGCATATAGAGATATGTCAATGAAGATCTCAGTACAGCTTAAGTGCGAATTTTCTTTGACTTACGATATTCAAGTCATCTTGGTCATGGTGATTTATACTTTGACATCTTAAGCAAACATCTCCAAAGAGGTATAGACCCGGGATGAATGGGTGTAAGTTGAAGTGTCCAAAAGTGTTTAGATAGCCTATAGAAGATTCACTGCTCCTTAAAAAAGAGATGTATATCCTGCGGTCGCTTGTTAGAATTGTTACTGGAAGTCTTTAGCTAAAGCATTGCATGTCAAGAGTATGGTACTCTTGGACACATGTATAAGTAACTTGAATTCACAGGATAAGAAAGCAGCTTGAGCTAGGTGTGACATAATTAGCCTAGTGGGGCTAACACACAGACCATATCTTAAACTAAATGGGTATAAGACCATGAAAGGAACGAGACACGTCTTTGTTGAAGGGAGAATCAATCATTGATTTTTTGATCAATCTGGGGCCATGATGTAGTATTAGGTATCACTTATGATTGTTTCATAATTAATGATTAATTATGGATGACCAATATAGCCGGGAATCTATTGGATTACATTTCCTATAAATTTCTCTGAAGGACTTAAAACGAATTTAAAAATTGGATTCTCAGATCTAGAAAAATAAAATCTGGTTGAATCAAACAAAGATAATAAATTTCATCTTATGAAAATGAAATAAACCAAATTGGGTTAGTGCTGATAGAAGAGATTTTGGCAGATCGAAAGTGATGAATTTTGTCTTATGAAGACAAAATGAACTAAATTGATTTGGTTTTAATTGGATATGTTTTGCTTATTGAACCAAACGATTTAATTTTGAACCAAACTTAAGTTAATCAACATATGAATTTTGGGTATTGAACTAAGGGATGTGGTTTTGGATTGGATCCAAACCCAATAAGAGATGTTATATGGGATATAACATTAAAAGAAGAATGAACAGTTGGTATTAAATTTTAATTATAGTTAGGATTAATCACAACCATTTAAACCCTACATCCACTCCAACCCGATTTGCTACAGTAACTGGCTCAACTTGGTTTGTTACAATAACAAAAAGGAAAAAAACCCTAAATCAATAGGCTTTTCCTTTTGGGTTCACCCACATGAGAATAGGGTTAAGAGGAAATCATGATTTCCTTCTCTAATAAAGAGCCTGCCGCTTGCTTTTGTGGAGACAACCCCGATCAAAAACCCTAGCTGCGAGTTGCTTCCTTCTTCCCCTGCCCAACTGCGATTTTCCTCCAAGCGCAGTGCGGTTCTTCCTCTCCCTACTATAGCAATTGTTGCCCATAGCCAGAAGAAGATAACCCGGTGATGCCCCTTTATGCCTTCTTTCAATTAGCTTCTCCCATGCCTGATCGAGACCCTGAACCGCTACTGGAGGCTTGTGAAGCCATCAGAGTTTGTTGTCCACGACCGAGAGCTTGAGACGTTGTTAGTGTCAGAGCTTGTTGTTGACTGCTCCCATTGGTCACCGGAGTACTCTCTCTATCGTCGAAAATAGTTTCCAGCCACCGAAGAAGATGTCTCTCTATTGTCAAGTTTGCTGGCGGTTGATTGTTGGGTTGGTTGCCGTATGTCATTATCGGAGTTAGACTCCAGATGCTTGCTAAGCTGCCCGAGATTGTTTCATCTTTGCGAGAAACGGTTCCGGCTATTTGCCCTTCATCGGCGGTCAAAGGTTGACCATGAAAATTACATCGAGAATACGATTATCGACGATAGTTAGAAAGCCCCAAAAAACTTATCATGATGTATGTTGTTGCATGTTTTTCGATATTAGGATTTTCTCTCGGATCGACTATAGTCGATCATCGGCTAGCACCGAAGACGGTGAAGCGACTCATGGCTTTGAAAGTTGTCTATACGAGAGCTTACTGTGAACCATTGACATCCATCAGGTATACTTAGAATAAATGTTATTCTTAAAAATTTTAATTTTTAGTTGTGTCTTGTACCTATTTTATCCTACATGCGTATATTGTGAGTGTTGTAATAATTAATTATAATTATTGATTTTTCTTCCATTGCACACGTTTGTAAAATATGTAAACATGCATAACGCACTGGACTTAATTTAACAGTAGTATCAGAGTCTAATAGTGCAAGACATACGCGTAAAATTATTTTACATGTCATAGTTAGTGGAAGATCTGATTAGAAAAATATTATAATTTAATTGAAATTTTTTAATTATAAAAATTTTCTAATTGGTTATGAGATATTGTATTAGAAAATTATTTTCTAATTAATTAAAATTTTTAATTAAAAATTTTATTTTCTAAAATAAAATATGTGATTAGATTGTGAAATTATGTCCTAATCTAATTAAAGGATCATGATTTATGAAATTAAATTTTAATCATATTTTATTATCAGATAGATTTATGACAACTATAACTGTGTAGTCATGATTAGTTGCATTAATTATGTCATGCCATATCATTTGCTATGATTAATTGCATTAATTATGTCATACCATGTCATGTAGATAATTCGATTATTTGCATGAAAAAACGATGAGACCTGAAAAGCCCTTACAAAATAATTAAAGCTAATGTCTTCCATTAATATGGTTAGAATCAAAGTTTAATTTCTAGTTTAGGTTGTTGGGCTCTCACCAAGCTTGACTTAAAATTAAATATGTTCGAACCATCGAGAGATCAGATCTCATGATTAGCGAGTCGACTTTAACTTGAAGTATTGATTTGTTGGACTCTTTTTAAGGTTAATATTGTGGATAGAGGTAAGGTTGGGTGATATACATATGATGTATACATGTTAATGTGTTAACAACCCAATGTTTATGTGAACATTCAATTAGTTGATAGTATAATGTGATAGTTATGTATGTGTGATACATAATTGGTATATGATACCTATCACTGTAGCTAAGAATGACTTATTAGACTCTCTCCAAGGTTGTTCTTATCTATGGTGGATATTAATCCATTTGGAGAAAATCTACTATCTCCCGAATTAAAAGTAAGGGTATTTGCAAAATGAATAAGACCCATAAATGTATGTAAGTTGTTTACAAATACATTGCAAAATCATCTCTCATATATGCTCAATTGTGTATTTCTAAGTTTATCAATTATGCATGATGTTTTTGAATTCACATACATTTTTGGACACTAACAATGTTACTAGCCGGCCTCAAAGGGCCCATGCCATCACTATGGCAAGATGGAACACTGGAAGAGAAATTGCAAATTTTATCAAGAGTTCGTGAAGGAAAGAAGGCATGCAATGCCCCATCCCCTTCAAGTATTTTTATAATTAAATATCATACTATTTTCTGAGACACTGGGTATTGGATATTGGGTGTGGCTCTCATATATGTAATGACATATAGGGCCTAAGAAATAGTAAAAAACTTGTCAAAGGAGATTTAAATTTACGAGTTGTCAACGGAGCAAATGTTGCAGCTGTAGCCATCGGGACTTATTTATTGAATCTTCCTAGTGGGCTTGTCTTAGAGTTGGAAAACTGTTACTATGTTCCTACTTTGATAAAGAATATCGTTTATATTTCTTGCTTAAATAGAAAATGTTTCAATTTGACTTTTAGTAACAATTATTATTACATAACTTTGAATGAAGTTCTTTATAGAACTGGAACATTAAGCAATGGTATATATGTATTAGATAATTTTAACGAGACATTCAATATCGAAATGACAAACAAACATGCTCGAAAGGATGATTAGTTAACCTCCTATTCATGACATTGTCGTTTGACCATATAAGCAAAAAATACATGTCTGAACTCCAAAAGGTTGACATTTTAGAATCATTTGAATTAGATTCATTTGACATATATGAATCATGCTTAAAGGGTAAGATGACTAAGTTACCTTTTACTGGAAAGGGTGAACTAGTGGGAGAGTTACTTGGCCTTATACATACTGATGTATGCGGTCCAATGTCAACTCAAACACGATGAGGTTATAACAACTTCATTATCTTTATTGAAGATCATTCACGATTTGAGTATATATTGTTGGGATCTCTTATACGAAAAATAATAATATACATAGCGGAAAATAAGATCCCTTCTAATGATCCATGCGAAAAATTCATATAAAATTTTAATTAAGGGCTATACCTTTGTTGCGTGCCCTTAGCGTATCTTGCTAGTCCTTGGTTCACCGGATCTCTGCATGATCAGAATGACCGTGCCTCTAATAATATCCACATGAACACGATCTTGATCTCAGAGATAAACCATCTCAGTTGTGCTAGCAACTTGGAATGGTTCACAAGACAAGAGGACCAAAAACACACCTTGTGTGTTTCGTCTAAGAAGAATGAGAGGAGGAAGAAGAGAGATGATAAATACTTTATCTCTTTTAAAATTGCAAGAAACCTTTTTGTATTCATCCAATGAATACAAAGAGTCTTTGCCCCTTGAGCTTCCCCTCCTCTTAATGCCCATAAATCATAATGAATACCAAAAACTCTTGGTATTCCTTTTGGCTTTTGATATTCTATATATCCAATGAATAGAATATCTTTTGGCCTTTCTTTTTTAATAATATTTCATTAAATATTTTAATGAACATTATCCATTATTAAGTGATTGAGTCTAATCTAAGTGAGTCTAACTCAGATTAGACTCAATCCCATAATCCAATTGGATTCATTTGAGTTTAACTCAATTAATCTAATTTTGGATCACATTTTAGTCAAACTAAAATCAACTTATCTCTAAAACATCGTGTTCTTTGTATGTGACCCAATCAGTTTTTATAATATTGACAATAAATCTAAACTGTTTTAGACACATAAACAATGAGTGACATCTAGCAATGCATCATTGCTACCCAAGTGACAAGAAAGTCGAGATCTGACCTAACCTTTCTGTGTCTATTATAATGTATGATTTTGTCTTTCTATCTTCGATATCGAGATTGATCAATGAGGCATAGACTGTGTCTTCCTTTTATCAAATTTTGTATTTCTTAATCCCCGAGTTGACTCACTCAAGCAAATGAACTTAATATCTCATATTGACTTATTTGAGTATGACCATGCAAGGGGTCTACAAATATCACTCCCATCATATAGAAGGGATAGATCTCATCTACATCACTCACATCTCTCCGCATAATTCATTGCATACCCAGTTGATCGACTTTAGAGTCTACCCTATTACTGGTGACGTTTGACGATACCAAAGTATATAACTCCTTATGTAGGGAATTGTAGTGACTGCAGGTCTAAAGACTATTCATACCAATAGTCAATATGAGAAAGTTTATGACACTCATATAACGATCCATGAAACTTTCTCATGACAGGTTAATTCAATATATATTCTCCAATATATACCCATGTGCCAATGTGATATCCCATATTTATGACTTGTGAGATCAAGTCATTAATTGACCTACATGCTAGTCTCAACACATTAATATTGTCCTTGTATATTAATGCTTGACTAGGAATAGTTAAGAGCAGTGTTCTTGACATTATCTCACTATCAATTCAGCTAATTTATACGATATAGATTAGAACCTACTACCCAATGACATTATTATACTTATTCATTTGACATAAACATGAAGTAAATATTGTTGGTGCAGGGAGCACCCAATGATCGAACCTTAGTTTTGATAATGACAAGAGGTTCAAGTTAAGTGTGTGGTGATTACTAACGAGCTGATCTAAGTGTGCAGGGAGCACAATAAAGTCCTAATTGAGGCTAGGCACAAGCAAGTCCTAGTGAAAACTAGACAATTGAAGTCCTGGTTGGAGGCTAGGCAGTGGAAGTCATGGTCTGGAGGACTAAGCAGGAAGACTTGGTGGATTAAGTGCACCAGGTGGAAGTCTAGGCTGGTCAGGTGGACCAGATGTCTAACAATGGAAGTCTAGGTAGGTCAGGTGAATTAGGCAGGTCAGGTGGACCAGATATCTAGCAGGAAATTCTGGGGGCTGAAGATCGAGACTATGCAGAAAATCCAATAAGTTTGGAGGATTTGGTTGGCAAACAAGTAAATTCTCCTGAGTGGAGTGGATAAGAGCACATTCCTAGGAAGGGAATAGTAGGCGTCAGTCTGACCTAGGATTTCACTGAAAATTTAAAGTTAAGACCAAAATAGTTGTGAAACTATTATCTTTTCCTATTATCTTTTCCTACGGTGGGACTGCTGCTCCATGAGCGGACACCCTTAACGAGGAAACCCCAGGCGCTGGTGGTAGAGCTTGGCTTATAGGATGAGCCTCCACTGATGAACGAGGGATCCTGATGGCTTGTGGTTGAGGGTGTTATATTTGAGAGGTGTCCTAAGACAATCGTCTTATAGTTATACTATTTATTGGATAAATAGAAATTTACTATTTGAGTGTACATTCTCTATGTGTTTGATTGGATCTTAAACTCATTTACTAAATATTTGCAATATGATTCATAACATAAGAAAATTTATGATTGAATCATAACTTATGAGCATCTCTACATGTGCAATTATGAGTGTATTGAAATTATCCCTAATTGATGAATTGATGAGCATGAACATCATCGATTTTATTAAGACTAGCACGTGTTAAACTCCTTGACATACCAAACAGTTGTTCTCACTAGTTGGAGACATTAGATGTTGAGAGTTAAACGGGAATTCTAGTTAAAAGTAACTAGTTTATTGGAGTGACTTGGCTTGAGACTTCATATGGTTCTATGCATATGTCAATAAAGATCTCAGTGCAGCTTAAGTGCGAGTTATTTTAACTTGCGATATTTAAGTCACCTTGGTCATGAAGGTTTATACTTTGACATCTTAAGCAAACATCTCCAAGGAGGTGTGGAGTCGGGATGATTGAGTATAAGTTGAAGTACCCAAAGGTATTTGAATAGCCCACAGAGAATTCACCACTCTTTGAAAAATGAGATGTATACCCTACGACTGTTAGGATTGTTACTGAAAGTCTTTGGCCAAAACATCACATGTCAAGAGTATGACACTCTTGGACACATGTACGAGTAACTTAAATCCACAGGATAAGAAAATAAGCTTGAGCTAGGTATGACGTAGTTAGCATAGTGGGGACTGACACATATAGATCATGTCTTGAACTAAGCGGGTATAAGATGGTGAAAGGAACGAGAGACATTTTATTATAACTACTGACAGGTTTAAAAATTATTCTGGAATCAATCAATTGAGGATCATGATGTACTAATAGGTGCCACTCATGATCGTTTCGTAATTAATAGTTAATTATAGATGACCAATATAATCGGAAACCTATAAGGTCATACACACGATAAGTTCTTTGAAAGACTTAAAATGAATTTGAGAATTAGATTCTCAGATTGAGAGAAATAAAATTTGATTGGACTGGACAAAGGTAAAATGATGGACTTTATCTTATGAAGACGAAATAAATAAAATTGATTTAGTTCAAATCGGAGGTGGTTTGGTTATTGAACAAAATGATTTGATTTTAAACCAACTTAGTTTAGTTCATGATGGAAGACATTTTGGTAAAATAGAAGAGATGAGGGGCTTTGTCTTGTGAAGACGAAATGAACAAAACTAGTTTGGGTCAAATCAGAGGTCGTTTATTATTGAACCAAGCGATTTAGTTTTAAAACCCATTAAACCTGATCTGATTTGCTATAGTGCCAGTTCGGTTTGCAACAGTAAAACCTAGGGTTGAACCTGGTTTAGGTTTTCTCAGTTTTCTCTAATTTCTTCTTCTCCGCCCGACGCCGCAAGAAGGAAAATCACGATTGCGTTTTCTCCATCCTGAGTTTGCCGATGTGGAAATTGTGCGAGACGCGATTTAAGCCTAGGTGGTCGACCATGAGAGGAAGTAATGTCGAAACCCGAAGTGCGCCACCACTAGCCCTTCTCCCCCTTCTGGTTGGTGAAGGAGAAGCTCTGCTGCTTGCCACTTGCAATAGAAGCCCTAACACGTGAATCAGCCGTTGGTTTCAGCCTTCTCCCTTATCGAGTGAGCATCATCGGCTTGCTGTTGAACCCTAGCCTTCTCTCTTCTCTGCTCACTGCCATTGATGCCTGATCAGGTTTTTTCCTTGACTTGCAGTCGACTGTCGGAGAGGAACCGAAGCCCTAGTACCGACATCTTCTTCCTCGTGGCGTCCCTGCTTCTCTCGACCGCCGTCCCTCTTCGCCCGAGTATAGAGGATGATCCATCACCCATCACGGGTCCCTCTTCGCCTGAGCACAGCGGATAACTAGCCGCCTCCTTTGGAAGAAGGGAATCAGAACAGAGAGGGAAGAAATTGTGATTTTGGAAAAATCATGATTTTTCCTTCTTCCTGCTTGCGCGAATGTCCTCCCTCAGAACAGAATCATGATTGCTAGAGAGTCGCCCCTTCCCTCTGGAGCACTGGCTAGTTGTTCTCCCGATTGGACTTCATTGGTCGTCGAAGGAGAGGAGAATTCAGTTGACGTTGGACGTCGACAACCTGTCTTTCCTTATGGACAGGAACAGAGAAGAAAACCCTGATCGAAGCTCTTATGAAGAGCATCATCCTACAAGAGTTCCAGAAATAATTTTCAGCCATCGAAAGGTTGGTTGATCGTTATCGATACAACCTTGATCGTCTAAAGACCACCTACAATCTTCTCGGAACCTTGCGAATCATTTGGAGATTATTCCATCATTGCCGAAAAGATTTTAGCTATTTATTTGGCGGTCAAAGGTTGACCATCAAAAACTACATCGAGAATACGATTGTCGGTGACAGTTAGAAAGCCACGGAAATGGTCACAACAAATGTTGTTGTGTGTTTTCCAGAATTAAGGTTTTCTCTCGAATTGATAGTTACCAATCGTCAGCTAGTATTGACGACGGTGACGCAACTCGTGGTTTGAAAAGTCATCCAGATGAAAGCTTGGCGTGGATCACCAGTAGAGGTGGAGCTTTGATAGAACCGCTCGATTGATGTCAACCCAATCCTGCTGAGTGTCATATGCCAGGTACGCGTATAATATTTATTATTCTAAAAAATTTTAAATTCTAGTCATGTCTTGCACCTGTTGTATTTGCATACGTGTGTTGTGAGTATTGTAATAATTAAGTTTAATTATTATTTTATTTCCACTGCGCATATTTACAAAACGTGTAAACACGCGCAACGCACTAGATCGATCCCAATAGAGGGGGCTATTGCTGTTGCAAGGATTCTTGGATAGTCCTGCGAATCAACTGGTCTAAGTCCTCTGGGGTCATGGTTATCACCTCGTCGTTGTTTCTTTCTCCGCTGGAATCACGATTGTCGATCATTTTTCTAGTGTTAACTGTTGGTGCAATCTTGCTCCAAGTGAATTGGATTTTAATGTTTGGCTAAAATGAGTTTAAGTTAGGCAATATTGGTG
>JAOBBC010000064.1:5883231-5894227 GCA_025388495.1 Curcuma longa
TTCATCAAATCACCTTTTGTCCTTCCAATTTTCTAATTTTCACTTTCTTTTCCTTTTGTTTCTTTATTTTCCATAGCCCTTATGTTCATTCCTATCTCAAACAATGAATGCTATTGAAGCGGACATTGCCCAAAATGATGTCAAATCTATCTTAGGACATATTGCTATTCATTATTCTAAGAGTTTTGATTTAGATTTTTTTGATGTCAAATTTATATTATTATTATTATTATTATTTATTAATTTAGATATACAGTTTTTTTAACTGATTAATCATGAAAGTGACTGACCTAGCCCTACAAAAGTCCACTGGAGGAAATTAATCTGTAGTGCATCATAACTAGGAATCGAGTTGTGAATGTCTTGTTAATTGCGGAAATGTTTTACCATTGCATTGTAGTCTCAGGGGCAAATTTATCTTATTATTGAACATATTAGTACCTAATTGATTTGACTTAAATTTTTTTGGATGGCTCCACAAGTTGACTTTTCAGTACTTTCGTCCATAACTATTTTTCCTATAAAAGTGTTAGAATTTTCCTTATGAGATGATATCTCGACATTAGAACAACTTATCATGTTATGCTAGACTATGATATCATTGCAGAAGTAATACTTTACATGGCTTAGATATAATGCAATTAGGTAATGACTCGGGCTTATGAATTGTTAACTTTGAAACACACTTTCAATTGTCTAATTAAAATTTTCACATACATAATATCTTTCATATCCCTTCTATTACTAAGAATTTGCTCTTTACAAGTCAATTTAGTCTCAATAATAATATCTTTTTTTTTAATTTCACTTTAATTAGTGTCATGTAAAGATAGAACAACATGCACTACTTTACTACATTGAGAGGTAAAAATGATCCCTACTATCTTCAATGTCCTTCGATCATAGCTTTTATCAGTAAATACACAAAAAAAACTAGTCTATAGTATACTTAACTTCATTATCCTTCTCTTTGTATTGTTCAAACAATCATAAGTTGATTTGGTTTACTTACTTTATATAACTCGTCATCTTATTTATGTAAGACATACTTAGAAGCCAAGAGTTATAAATTACCATTTCCTTCATCTAATCATACATGTTTCTAATTTTCTAATTAAAATACTCTTTTTTAATGTTTGGGCCCAACACCTACCTTTCTAATTAGGGGTTTCTATATTATTTCATTTTTATTTATTGTTGGGATCTTTTATGCGAAAAATAATAATATACACAGTGGAAAATAGGATCCCTTTCAATAATTTATACGAAAAATTTATATAAAGTTCTAACTAAGAGTTATACCTTTGTTACGTGCCCTTAGTGTATCCAGCATATCCTTGGTTCACCGGATATCTGACAACCCTAGAATTGATATGTCACGAGTAGGGTTGCAAATTGATTTAATTATCGAAAACCCACGAGAAATACAAACAAATGAAGTATAGGGACCTCGAGTCATATTTTTTCAAAGACTAATAGAAAATTTTTTGATTGAGCTTGCGTGTCATTCTTTTTGGATTTTTCGAATGTAAATGGGTGTTTTGATGTTTTCCAAATGAAATGTAATTCAAAATCAGTAAGTAAATAAAAAAAAAATGTAATTCACTAATCTAAAGATAAAACCCTTTAACCAAGGTATCAAAGTAAACCTAAGATGCAATTCAACTCGAAGTAAAAGAATGCAACCTACCCTAGTTATGCTCTAAAGCAATTATGGAATCCAAAGTTCAATTCTCTGTTAACTGAAGTTTGTCAAACCCTAATGCAAGCTAAATGAACTTGACAAGTTGATTATATCAGTTAAGAAATCAAAAATCTAAATGGGATTAAAGGGATGTAGAAACTAAACTAAACAAGAAATTAAATTCTAAAGAAACCAATTTAGCTTGAACTAACTAAACTAACTTATCAAATGCACTCAAACAAACTCAAACTCGAAACCTGAATTCGTTCTGATATGAAACAGTGCCATTTTCAGAGTTTTAGTGATACTGATCAGATACAAGGAGGATTGAAACGAAGCTAAGTAAACTCTAAAAACAAATCAAGATCACAAACAATAGCTAAAGTATTAAATAGATAACTAGCATTCAAGACTGGGAAACAATTGAACAACCAACATTCAGAAATTTAAACTGCAGAAACAAAAATAACACGAAACAGAAACATCCCAGCCTTCTTCCCGTGTTTCCTCGATTTGGTGTCAAACAAACCGTTGAATCCAACAATGCTGACTTCAACAATCCCCCTGAAATCTGCAAGGTGGTTGATGGTCTTGTTGCTCGCAGTCGAACCCTAAAAACCTCGAAGAAACCCTCTCCAGCGAGAACAGAGCACTGTACGAAGCAGTTTGGAGTTGCAAAATTGAAATTTCTCCCCTCCTCCTTGCGCTGATGAACTTGTTGAAGCCTTTAACGTGCTCCGCGATCTTCAGAGGACCCAAGTTGACGTGCGGCTTCTGATTGTGTAGCAAATCACCGAAACAAGAATGAACAGGGGTGGCAATGTCGGAGAAACCCTCGTCGGCGTGCGTCATCCAACTGTCGAATGTCGCCCAACAAACCAACTTCAGACTCCTCAAGGACTAAGGAACACAATGAAATCGGATTTGCAGGATGGGGCTTGGCCTACACGTACGCTCCCGAGCAGAGCTTCGTCGCTGGGAACACGATGAATAGTGCACAACCACTGTTCATCGCTTATGGGTTTCTGTTTTATCCCAGTCGCTAATTAATCCATCTGCACTATTGATTTATGATCCAATGGAAAAGCCAAGTTTAGAGGTTTAAGGAGACTTAGGGTTTTTAGAGAATGGTGGATCTAGATCGGGCTTGAGTTAGGTTATGTCTTCAATGTAGGCTTGATCAATTTGGGCAAGTTACTTGGCTCAATTCGATCGCGGTTGAGCTCGATCTTGATCCAATTTGAGTCCTACAATCGATTAAACTCAATTAATACAAAAATTCACCGTTAAATCATGGAAATTATAATCAAATCTCAAATTATGCAATATAGCACAAATATGATCAAATCGATTCATTATGCAATTTATTTCATGTAAGAATCCAAAAATGAATCGATTAAAATGCATATAAACCCTAACTCATCAAATTCTCTCACACTTATCCTTGTGCGTCTCGCTCAAGTCAACAAAATAAACTAAGATTGTACTCCCCTAGATCATTCTCAATCATGATTAGAAACAATTAAAAGAGAATTATCTAAAGTTGTAGAGTCTCAAAAGCATAAGCCCATGAACTAGACTCTTGTACTTGGTTAATCACATAACAAGTTTCATCCTTCATGATTAATTGAGATAAATGTATCACACTAAGTCTCACAAGGTTGTTTTTAGTAGATAAATTCAGTGGTTGTCATCCTAATTTATAATGCATGATAAAAGTAAGGTAGAGCTCACTCAAACAACTTAAGTTTCATGTACTACCATAAGCTTGCTTGTTCTCTACTCTCCACCATCATTCTTGATTTGGAATCCACACCTATTAAGGCTTATTGAAGATGTAAGAAATCATGAACTGATACAAATGAGATAAGAATTGTAGAAAGAAAATTAAAGAGAAAAGAAATTCAAATAAGAAAGTGAATGAAAGTGGTAGACATGGGTATAGTTAAATGTTAATCAATAAACCTTGCCCTCTTTCTAATTGCTTTCTTTTGTATCCTATTTGTTTTTGTGTGTTCTTCAAATCCCTGAATCAATTCTGAGCTAAATCTCTGAAATTCTCCTTATTGATACAAACTCACTTCACTTTTCACATCTTGCTTCAAGATTCACCATAAATGTATCAATGTATCAATTCACCTCCTATTAATCTAAAAATTCAATGTATCAATGGCATAAATTAACTCCAAAAATAATTTAAAATCAATCTAAAACTTTTGCTTTTCTTTCCTTTTTCTTACTATTTTTTCATCCATTCTTTTTCCACCTTATAGCTTGCTTACTAATGCTCATCAATATACAATTTCCCTACAATTCGAGTTCAGATCAGTAGCTCAAAAAACTCACAACTTAGCTGCAAAAATGAACAAGAAAATCTATTTTTTTCTGATTTCTTTTCATTCTGTTTCTTTTCTTTTTCTTGCTGCCATCAACAAATTGAAGTAGATTCTCAACTTGTTGTTCAATAAATGCTTGAATTGAATTAGCTTCATTAGTATTCATCAACTTCCCAAGATTTTGATACTCTAACTTGAACAACTTGATACATTTTTTTCTGAATTTAATTCTATTTTTTTTTATATGATGCATTTCGAATCTGATTTGTGCTCATAGTTCTCACATCTCAATCCTACTTCTTTAAATGAGTTACAACTAATTTATTAAAAACAATTTGAGCAGATTACAAAAAAAACACAGCTCATCACATATTCTGCATTAAATCTGTCCATTGAATTTTAACCCCTTGATTCCTCTTCATTTAAACACAAATAGTCTTTCTTCAACACTTCACTGATTCACATCAATATGGTTTCAATAGGTTGTAATTATATAGGACTTCAAGGCTCCAAAATTTCAGAATTTGCTGAAAGGGATTTTTGGCACTAAATAGGTTTTTCAACATCCAAGTTTCTTTTTTTTTCTTCAACAATTTTCAAAAGCTCATCTCAATAATGACTCTCCGTTAGCACTGAAATAAAAAAATTGAATTCAGCTTGTAATTGATCAGAGCTGAATTCGAAATTTTCAAAATTCTGTGAATTGAAAAACTCAACCTTGTGCCAATTCTTTTGCTAATTATTAACATTTCCTTTTATCATCATTATCCAGAATTTAAACTCCAAACAGAATCACATTCAAAACTTTAACTCATGTCCAGAATTCAAATGTTCTAGAAAATAGAATCTCAGTTCAAGAATAATAATCCAAGGCAAGTTTAGCTTAGGGCTTGAAAACTTTCTAAACTCTTGCATTTCAATTCCTGATTTGTCAGCCTTTACATAGCAATGGAGCAGCTTTCAATTACTTTGCAGCTTAGTATTATCTCCTAAACTCTATAGACTTTAAAATTACAGTTTCCCAGCAACATAGATCAACAAATTAACATTAATATAGATCCATAAAAACTTGAAAACAAAACAGAATTGGCACACTGCTCAGTTTTTTTCTTTTCTTCTTTTTTATTTTTTTACTGATCAAACAATATCAAACAACATCCTCGCTGATCTTAATTAATGACAACTTATCTCAGCTTGAAACACTCCAAATTTCAGTTCCAGCAGTAAGTTCAATCACAAAAATGAAGCATTCAAAACCTTGTAGAATTAATTCCATGAGTATTAGTTCAAAAGTTTCTTGTATCATCAATAATTTTCATGATCAAGAACACCTCCCCCACACTTAAATCTTTGACCGTCTCGGGCAAAGGTACATTAATAACAATCAAGAATACTCATATCCAAGAGAGAATAAAAATTGAGCCAAAATAGGGATGAAAAATGTTAAAGAAAAATGGTGAAACATGGATGAAGGATAAAATTGTATGGTTTATGGGAGAAATTTTAAATCCAAATAAATGTGGACCCATCATAGAAAATATAGCCCTGAAAGAATACAAGCAAGTTCTAGAGTGGCAATCATCTAAGTGCTTCACATAAAATGGTTAACCTCATTAGGTAAAAAAATCACATTATCTCAATTTCATCATTCTAGGTTCCGTCACTAAGGGTAATCCAAACGATCAAAAATATTCATCCATGGAATTAAATTTTTAGAATAATTAATCAAATTTAACTCACTTTCAAAGACTTCCAAAATGATGTAAAGAAGTCCTAGGGGGGATACACTTATTCCTTACACTAAACTATGCATGCAATGATATTCACAATGAGTTATCTAACCACAATTGCTCATGAAAATGACTTTTTATTACTGATTTAAACTAAAAATAAAAAATAAAAACTAAAAATAAAAAATAAAAACTAAACATGGTATTAACAATGAAAAGAAAGTGTAAAGTTGCAAAAAACTCTCCTTTAAGTTGGGTAGATAACATCCATGACGTCCACACCATCCACCTCTAGCTCTTTTGTTTCTTCAAAGTATTTCTTGAGCCGGTGGCCATTGACTTTCCATGAGGTGCCCGTAGCTTCATCCCTAATCTCAATTGCACCATAGGAAAAAACATTAGTAACAAAAAATGGACCCTCCCATCTTGACATCAACTTACCTTTAATCAATTTGAGCCTTGATTTGTACAAAAGAATTTTGTCACCCACTTGAAACTCCTTTTTCACAATGTGCTTGTCATGAAAATTCTTTGTCTTTTCCTTGTAAATCCTTAAGTTTTCATATGCCTCCAACCTTATCTCCTCAAGTTCTTGAATTTGCAATTTCCTTTCCTCTCCTCCTTTCTTTGCATCCAAATTACAAGCTTTCACCGCCCAATATGCTTTGTGCTCTATCTCCATGGGCAAGTGGCAAGTTTTCCCATAAATGAGTCGGTATGGAGACATTCCAATGGGTTTCTTATATGCAATCTGGTAAGCCCACAATGCATCTTCCAATCTCTTGCTCCAATCCTTTCTATTAGGTCCCACGGTCTTTTCTAAAATTCCCTTGATTTTCCTATTTGAAACATCGGCCTGTCCATTTGTTTGGGGGGGATAAGGAGTAGAAACTTTATATACAACCCCATACTTGTTAAGCAAAGCCTTCATGTGCTTGTTGCAAAAATAGAAACCTTGGTCATTTATGATGGCTCTTGAAATTCTAAACCTGCAAAATATGTGTGACCTAACAAAACTCACAGCAATAGAGGAATCGTCAATCTTGGTGGGAATGACCTCCACCCATTTAGAAATATAATCAACAGCTAAAAGAATATATAGAAATTCAAAAGAAGCAGGAAATGGTCCCATAAAGTCAATACTCCACACATCAAAAATTTTACAATATAGCATGGTTTGTTGAGGTATTTCATTCCTAGAACCTATATTCCCAGTTCTTTGGCATCTATCACAATTTTTATGAAACAGATAGGCATCATGAAATAAGCTAGGCCAATGTAGTCCACACTCTAAAACTTTTCTAGCAGTTATTTGTGGTCCAAAATGCCCACCACAAGCTGATGAATGACAAAAACTAAGCACAGACTGAAACTCATGGTTAGGTATACATCTCCTAATTATTTGATCATTATAAAATTTTCATAAATAAGGATCATCCCACACGTAATACTTTGCATCACTCTTGAATTTATCTTTTTGAGCTTTAGATAGTTGTGCAGGAAAAACCTTAGCTGCTAGAAAGTTAACTAGGTCTGCATACCATGGAAACTCACCATGCACCTCTAGAAGCTGCTCGTCTCTAAAATAGTCATCAATAGTTGTCGAGTGTCCCTCTCCCTCTATCCTGCTCAAATGATCCGCTACTATGTTCTTCTTGCCACTCCTATCTCGTATCTCCAAATCAAATTCTTGAAGTAGCAACATCCATCGGATCAATCTGAGCTTTACATTAGGTTTCTTCAAGAGGTATTTCAATGTTGCATGATCAGAAAACACAATAACGTGAGAGAACAGTAAATATGATCTAAATCTATCCAATGAAAAAATAATAGAAAGAAGCTCCTTTTCCGTAGTCATGTAATTATCTTGTGCAGCATCCAAGGTTTTTGAAACATAACAGATCACATGTGAGGCTCCATCTACTCTCTATCCCAGCACAACTCCTACAGCAAAATTTGAAGCATCATACATTAGTTCGAAAGGTAAAGTCCAATTAGGTGGTCTAATAATAAGAGCTGAGATAAGAACCTCCCTTAATTTATGAAAAGCTTCCTTGGATTTATTGTCAAAGCAAAACTCCACATCCTTTTGCAACTGTCTAGAGAGTGGAAGAGTAATTTTACTAAAGTCTCTAATAAATCTCCTGTAAAATCTTGCATGATCAAGAAAAGCTTGAACATCTCATATGCATACGGGGCAAGATAAAGACGATATATCACTAACTTTTGCAGGATTTACTTCAATACCTTTCCTAGAGACGATGTGGTCCAATACAATTCCATGCTCTACCATAAAATGACATTTTTCAAAATTCAACACAAGGTTAGTCTCAGTGCATCTATATAAAACTCTAGATAAATTTTCCAAACATGAATCAAATGAAGTACCAAATATAGAAAAGTCATCCATGAATACCTCCATGCAGTGCTCTAAAAGCTCATCAAATATACTCACCATGCACCTCTAGAAGGTCTCTGGAGCGTTGCACAACCCGAATGGTATCCGTCTGTAGGCAAAAGTACCGAAAGGGCATGTGAAGGTAGTCTTCTCCTAGTCTTCCGGATCGATACAAATCTGAAAATAGCCTGTATAACCATCTAAAAAGCAATAGTGAGATTTTTCTATCAATCTTTCTAACATTTGATCAATGAAGGACAATGGATAATGATCCTTCCTTGTTGCTTAGTTTAATTTCCTATAATCAATGCAAACCCTCCAGGCATTTTTCACTCGTGTAGGGACCAACTCATTATTTTCATTTACCTTCACTGTCACTCCTGATTTTTTTGGGATAACATGAATAGGACTAACCCATTTAGAATTAGAGATAGGATAAATGATACATACTTGTAGAAGCTTAGTTACCTCTTTCTTTACAACCTCCTGCATCAATGGGTTGAGGATCTCCTCTGTGGTTGTCTCACTGGCTTCATGTTCTCCTCCAGATAAATCCTGTGCATGCATGTGGCCGGACTAATCCCAGGTATGTCTATCAAAGTCCACCCTATAGCTTTCCTGTGCTGCCTCAGAACTCGCAATAATCTCTCCTCCTACTCTGGCTCTAAATTTTGGGAATAATCACCAGTAAACTCTGATTCTCTCCCAAATATGCATACTTAAGATGTTAAATCCAACTATGACTGCTCGCTCGATATGGGTGATACTTGGGGCTCAGTGCAATCCCCTACACTCACATACCGGTCCTCTACATCCTCTGATAAATCAATCAACAGTGGTGATACTTTGGGTTCAATGTCATCCCCTACACTCACTTGGTCATCTCCATTTGAAGATAAATCGACATCAAGCTCCATAATAGCTGCCTCAAGGGTCAAAGTATCCCTGAAATCATCAAGCAAAATGTGATCAACACATAAATCAACATCCAACAAATCATCTAAAATATCTACACTCATAATCGAGTGATCCTCTCTCGTATGCTTCATAGAATCAAACAGGCTAAACTGGACCACTGTATCTCCGATCTCCATGGATAGTGTGTCTCCATATACATCAATCTTCATCCTCGCAGTCTTCAAAAATGGTCTCCCAAGAATAAGTAGCGATCTGTGTGCCAAGTAATCACCCTCCATGTCTAGGATATAAAAGTCTACCGAAAAAATCAGTTCCTTCACCTTTACAAGCACATCTTCAATCATACCGGCTAGATGAGTCTGACTCCTATCTGCTAGTTGAATAACCACTCCTGTAGGCTGCATAGGACCTATCTCAAGCATATGAAAAATTGATCTAGGCATCACATTAATTGAAGCTCCCAAATCTAACATAGCATCTTGAAAAATATTCCTCCCAATTTCATAAGGGACTGTAAAAACTCCTGGGTCTTCACATTTCTGAGGAATAGACTAAAAAAGAGTTGAAACATTCTTCTCCAGGTTAATCAATTCATTTCTCTTGAGTTTCTTTTTGTGCATACACAAGTCCTTAAGAAATTTGGCATATTTAGGGATTTGCTTGATCATAGTCAACAATGGCACATTAATTTCTACCTTGCTAAATAAATTTGCATGCTCCTGATATTCCTTAGCTTTATCCTCTTCTACATTCCTTTTTCCTTAAATTTTACGCTGAGGAAAAGGCATAGGCACCCTTGGTTCCATCTCTTGAGCTGAATTTTATGTTGTTGAAATAGGGGCTAAGTTCTGAGTTGGTTTAGCTACTGTAGCATCTTCAAAAATTCTGTTTTCTTCATGTTCTTCAACTGATATTGGATGATTAATTAAGGAGGGGCTTGGTTGTAAATTTTGGTCACCAATGGATGCTGAAACGTCGATTTTGGGGTTGTTTTATGCTGAAATTGGAGTTGCTAGAATTTTCTCATTAAATTTTGGTTTTTGAGTGTTTGGATTTGAAATAGACTTCCCACTCCTCAAAGTTATGACACTAATATTCCACTTAGGATTAGGAGTTGTTTGTGATGGTAATTGACTTGATCCTTGAGCTTGCAATTGATTCATTCCACTTGCTAATTGTCCAATTTACCTTTCAATATTTTGCAAGATTGTATCAGTCTTTTGTTGATTTGTTGTTGCAGTAACATTTGCTGCGTCAACTCCTTCATCTTTTGTTGTTGCACATTGAAAGAATTAGAGTTTCCATAGCTCGTATATGGTTTTTGTTAAGCTTGAAACATGGGAGGTGGCTGCTGGAATTACTGAATTTGGCTCGGAAAAGGCTGAAAAATATGTTGTGAATTCGGTATAAAAGGCTAGAATTGCTATGAAACTTGGAATTGAGGCTGAAATGGTTGATTTCCTTGCTGAAATTGATGTTGTGGCTGTTGAATTTGATTTATAGGTTACTGAAATTGTTGAAATTGATTGAAAAATTACTGGAAAATCAGAAATGGCTACTGTTGGGGATGAAATGTTTGTTGAAATTATTAAAATTGGGGCTGATTTTGAGGTTGTGATGGTTGAAAAGATTGTTGTTGATAGAAGGACTTCCCATACTTCAAATTTGGATGGCTCTTCCACCCCAGATTGTATGTGGATGAGAATGGATCATTATTTGGTTGGAACTGAGCTCTAGTCAAGGCTGTTGGTGCAATCTTTGCCCCAAGTGCATTGAGTTTCAATGTTTGGCTAAACTTTGTTTGAAGTTAGGCAATACTTGTGATCTAACATGTGTGATGCAAGTTTGGAGGAAAGTCCAAGCGTAGTCTTGGCAAGCAAAAGTCCAAGTGGGTAGTCTTGGCAAAGCAAAAGTCCAAGTGGGTAGTCTT
>JAOBBC010000064.1:5938646-5949250 GCA_025388495.1 Curcuma longa
GGAGGCTTATACTTTGACATCTTAAGTAAGCATCTCCGAGGAGGTGTGGACCCGAGATGATTGGGTATAAGTTGAAGTGTCCGAAGGTGTTTGAATATCCCACAGAGGATTCACCGTTCCTTGAAAAAAGGAGACGTATACCCTACGGTTGCTTGTCAGGATTGTTATTAAAAGTCTTTGGCTAAAGCATAACATGTCAAGAGTATGAGACTCTTGGATACATGTACGAGTAACTTGAATCCACAGGACAAGAAAGCAGCTTGGGCTAGGTGTGATCTTCTTCTGCCACTTCTTGCCCTGCTTCATCCTCTCCTCACGGCGCTGGAGCTGATCTCCTTCCGGACGCTGTTCTTCGTCTTCTCAGAGGATGCGCCGCTGTCCATGCGGCCCTTCGTGAGAGGATGTCGCCGGAACATAGGGCTGCCATTGCCCATTGCTTCCTGCTCAACCGAGGTCTCGCCGGCCACTGCTTCCTGCTCAGTCGAAGTCTCGCCGGCCACTGCTTCCTGCTCTGCGCGCTGGCACCGGCCTCCTCTACACAACGTGGCACCGGCTTCCTTTGCACGGGACCGGCCTCCTCTGCGCAGCGCGACATCAGCCTCCTCCGAGCGAGCGCCAGCCGCAAGGCCCACCGCCTTCTTCGATGGCTGATCGGAGACCTAGATCCGCATCCGCTGGTGGAGACCTAAATCCGTAGCTTATCTTTCTTCCTCCTGAGCACGGGTCACCCTTGGTGATCCCGTGTCAGCCGCCGATCCCAATCGGTTTTTCCCATGTACGCCGATCAGAGCTGACCGTTGGAGAAAGGGGAAAGGTTTCCCGTCGCCTCTGTTCCCTTTTCTTCTTGCTGCCGGAAAAAGAAAGGTTGCTGCTGGAAGAAGAAACTTTGCTACTGGAAGAGGGAGCTCGCTGTCAGAGAGAGCTTGATGTGGGAGATTGAAGTTTCGTGTTTGTTTGTATGGAATAAATTGTATTCCGTGGTTGTACGGGAGAGGAAAGAAGAAACCTAGTTTGTTTTTCTTTTCTCGAAACGATTTACGAAATCATTGTCAGAATATTATTTCACCATCATTATCAGAAAGAGTTTCTGGTTGTTTGTCCTAATCGACGGTCAATGATTGACCATTGATAAACTACATTGGGAATACGATTTTTGATGATAGTTAAAAGTCCCGAAACGATCGTGACATATATTGTTGCATGATTTTCAGAATTAGGCTATTCTCTCAATTCGATCGTCATTAATCATCAGTTAGTACCGAAGACGATGACGCGACTCGTGATTTCTGAAGCCGTCCAGACGGGAGCTTGGCGTGGATCACCAGTAGAGACGGGATTCCGATGAGGACCGCTCAATTGATGTCAACACGGCTCAACATCGTCATTGCGAGGTACACGTTTAGAATAATTTTATTCTGTAAATTTTATTTATGCACGTAGAATAATTGTTATTCAAAAAATTTTAATTTCCTGTCATGCCTTATACTTGTTTAATTTCTGCTTAGCATGCATGTGTTGTATGATAATTAGTTTTAATTATTGTTTTATTTTCGCTGCACACGTTTTCGAAACGTGTTAACGCACGTATTGCACCGAGACGATCCCAACAATATAAAAGGGACCTTAAACGTTAGAATGTGGTATCCTAGGAATAGCAATTTTGACCTAATTGGCTACTCTGATTCAGGCTATGCTAGCTACAAACTAGATCGAAAAAGTACAAGTGGAGAATGTCAGTTCTTGGGTCCATATCTAATCAACTAGTATAGTAGAAAGCAACAATGTGTTGCATTATCTACAACTGAAACAAAGTACAAGGCTATGGGTGAATGTGTTGCACAACTATTTTGGATGATGCACACATTAACGGTTTACAATCTAAAATATCATAATACCAAGGTGTTAATTGATAATATAAGTTTCATAAATTTGACTAAAAATCCAATGCACCACTTTAAAACAAAACACATAGAGGTTAAATATTATTTTATTAGAGATTATGTCGCTAAGGGAGAAATTATACTCAACTATGTTAAGTTCAAATCTAACTTAGCAAACATATTTACTAAGCCTCTACTAAAGTCCTAGTTCAGTACAATTAGAAGACAATTAGGACTATGTTTAGTAGACTAAGGCAAAACTTTAAATTTTTTAAAAACTCATGTTTTCACATCTACTATTATTTAATTTTTCAAAAATATTTTAAAAAGTTTATTTTTTATTTTTGAAAAACTTTTTTTGGATTTCAAAGCAAATGAAAGGAATATTTTAACCTTAGATTAGAATCTTCCCCCTAGAAAGCATGAACCTATAAATCTAAGTTGAGCATCTCATAAAGCACACTAGCTAACTTATTTGTGTATTTTAAAATTTAGAACAGTGTGAGATGCATAGGATTCTAGCCTAAGTTCTAAATGCTTATATCTATGCATTGAACCAAAACTTGGACTATAAACAAAGATGATGAATCAAGTTAAGTGTTCCTGAGCATAAGCTAAATGAAATGATACACTTAAACTTGACTAACTGGGTTGAGCTACTATTTCTTAGTAATTAACTAAAACCTAAGTTAGACATGCGCCCCACGGATACGATTTTTTTGTCTAATTATTTTCTTAATAGATAGCATGTTTGGACTCAATCCTATAGACTTATTTATTTTGATTATATCAAAGGGAAAGAGTTATAGAGATTTCAAGTTCAAAATTTTTTTTACTTATCAAGTTAAATTTTTTAAAATTAACTTATGATTTTAAACTTATACTTTCAAAATTCAGAAATCTTTTTGAAAAAGTTCAAAATTTATGATTTCAAAGTTTATCAGAAATATTTTCAAAAATATTTCTAAGGGACTAGAATGGTTTTGTATCAATCTGATTAAAACCAAACTATGTCAAGTTCAAGGGGAGAAAATAAAGAGTTTTTAAAATATTATTTATTTTTCCAAGTATGAATTCAGGGAGAGTCCTAAAAGCAAAGGAAGATAGATCATGCTCTTACATTGCATATTCATTACATGCATGAATTTTTTTCTCTAAGCATTAATTAAATGATTTCATTTTTTCAAAAATATTTTCTTAACTTGAAACTCAGGTTGTCATAATCATAAAGGGAGAGATTGTTGGTGTGGGGAGTACCAGATGATCGAACCTTGATTTTGATGATGACATAAGGTTCAAGTTAAATGTGTAATTTGTACTAATGTGTTTATCTAAATGTGTAGGGAGCACAGGAAAGTCCTAGTTGAGGCTAGGCAATGAAAGTCCTAGTGTGGAGTCTAGGTAAAGCTAGTCCTAATGTGGAGTCTAGACAAAGGAAAGTCCTGGTTTGGAGAACTAAGCAAAAGTTTTAGCAGGATCAAGTACACCAGGTGAAAGTTCAGGCAGGTCAAGTGGACCAAATGCATGGCAGAAGTCCAGGCAGGTCAAGTGGACCAGGTGCATGGTAGAAGTCCAGGCAGGTCAGTTGGACCAGATGCATGGCGAGAAGTTCAGACAGGTCAGGTGGACCAGTTGTTGGGCGAGAAATCTAGGCAGGTCAGGTGGACCATTTGTCTAGCAGCAAATCCTAGAGGTCGAGGATCGAGGCTAAGCGAGAAGTCCAACAAGTCTGGAACAGGTAAATTCTCCCGAGTGGAGTGGAAAAGGGTGTGTTCTCGGTGTGGAACAGTAAGCGTCGGTCAAACTCAGGATTTCACTAGAAATCCGAAGTTAAGACCATAAACAATTCAAAACTGTTTACTCCTTTCTACTACTTTTGCGTTTATACTGACTTGTAATGCAGGAATGGAGGGGCGAAAACTTTGATTTAGGGCGACCTTATCTGGAATCCAAGCAACCGGAGTCCAAACACCCGGATTTGATCCAAGCGATCGGACATCAACGGAACCAGGCCAGTGGAGCAGTGAGGTGGTATTGTACTAGTGGTCGGGACACCTCAACTTCCAAGCGCCTGGATTGGTTCCAGGCGCTCGGATTCGGATAAACGCAACGACGATCAAAGTTCATTCGGAACCTCCACATCAGCATAAGGCACCCGGAAAGGAAATACAAGCGCCTGGAAGTGTCAAGTCAGTAGCGCCGATAGTGGATCGACGGACAGCGTAGAGGCACCTAGAAAAGCTTCCAAGCGCTCGAAAAGCCCAATAAAAGAGATTCGAGAGAGAGCCCTCAGAACAACAATTCAGTGCAACCTGACAGTTGGTTGCGCGTGAAGAAACATCCTAGAGGTCGTTGTAACGTCGAAGTTCTGCACCGAAAGACTACAACTCTAATTTCAGTAACTCGATTACATTTTATACTTATTTTCAAAGAATGATAATCTTTTTATCATTTCTGTTCTTTTGTAACCGATAAAACTCCTCTTTGTGAGAAAGGAGTTTCATAGTGGATTGTCTAACGTAAACGATCAAACGATTGTAGGCCTTGGAGTAGCAGCTTGTGGTTGTGAACCAAGTAAAAAATAGTGCCTCTTGTGGTTGTGTTTTGAGTTCGTATTTTACAATTTTCGTTGCAACTTATTCCGCAGTTTAACTCTCACTACAAGAAAATTACCATATACCCATGGTAAGTTTTAGTTACGCATATACAAACTGTAGGTAAAGGTAACATATAGTCACAGATATATGACATCATCACTATAAGTTATATGGACAGATATCAATACTGTGGCTATTGGATATCTATACCTACACTTATATTTTACTGTCACTATAATTTTTTTTTACTATGGACATAAGTAGCATATACTCATACTTATAATTTACCGTCACTATAAGTTTCACTATTATTATAAATAATTTTTAATGATATTTATCAAAATAAATTATTTTAAATATTAAAATATCATATTAAATTATTTATGATTATAAATTTTATTAATGAAAAATCAAATCATAACATAAACGGTTCTCTAAAATATTAAATGCAACCTATTTTAATTATTTGTATATTTAAATTTTTAAATAAAATATTAATATTTTTTAATGTTAAGCCTTTATCTATACCTACACATTTTTAATATATTTTTTTAATCTTATGCTATACCTACATTGTTTTTAATATTACGTTAGAGTTTTCATGAAACTCAGGCGCCTTTCCATCAAGTTCAAATCGGATTCAATTTGACTTGATTAGGTTCAAGATTAGCTTGGTTCAGATCCGGTTCGAGCTTGAGTTCGGTTCAATGCAATTAGGTTTGGGCCTGGTCCAATTAAGCCTGATTCAGTGCATAGGTTATAAGGATCAATTGGTTCAGCGAGAAAAACGGGGGCTCAGCACTGTTGTTTTTCATATCGCGATTACTATTCTTCTTCTCCATCTCCATCGCCTCCATCTCTGTCACGCACCTTCTCCGATCATCGCCTCCATTCTTCTTCCCAGACCACTACAACGCAGCGACGGCCAGCGTCCACAAAGATCGATGAGCGTCGACCATCCATTTCCCTCTCCTGTAGTTTGTGCTACGTCGCTGTGAGTGATTGTTCCAACGACGGTGGCCAGCGATAGCTCGATCTTCTGCATCCACAGAAGCGCTGAAGGTAGCCAGTCCCTGTCGGCTATTGTAACGGGTAAATCACCGGTCCTCTTCCTCTTCTCCTCAGTTCGGTACCAATTGAGGGATGATTCTAACCCTAACCCTAGTTTCATTGCTCTTCTTTAGCTAACGCTACATCCAGTTAGACAAACCCCCCTGTTTTTCCTTGTTTGTTGATTCAACTTGCATGAGTGTTAATGAGGTTGTTTTGATTCATTTGTGATGGTATTGAATTGGTATTAGCCGATTGAATCAAAGAACCCTTAGGTGTTTTGTTGATTTTGTTATTGATATGTTGGATGAATCTAGTTTGATTTTTTAATGCTTCTTGTTTCAACTTCTCACATCTCTTGAGAGGTGGTAATGGTGACCTGCAAACATGTTTAAATCAGTATGTGGATTTTTCTTCTATCATTCTATTACAGCACTATAGTTGATTTATCAATTGTTATGTCCAACTAAATGAGTGTTTTTTGGCCAGTAGTGCCTTGTTTTTTAGCACTCCATTGACAAATCTGTTGTTTCCTTGCCACTCAACTACTGACTCTTGAATCATGAATTTCTCTTATTAGCATTTTGTAGTTGTAGGACTTGCCAATGAGCTTACATGGTATGTATAATCAGAACATATATATTGGATATATCATGTAATTATCATTATGTATGGTATGAAAGACATTCTCAAATAGCATTTTAGAATTTTGATGTCTCAGCTTAGTTGTTATAGCACATCAAACCATTGTCTTTAGGGACCACTTAAATTTTAGTAATTTCTTTTGGCAAACAATCTTTTCAGCTGGTATCTCTGGGTGTTTGTCATCATTTTCTTGTTACTTAATGGTAAGATACCGTCTAAAACTTTTTCTTTAGAAGTGAATGTTTTCTTTTGTATTTTTAGTAGATTTAGATACAATTTTCAAGATTGTGCAAATTTATGTAGGAATTTTCCTTAGGTTCTTTTGAAATACCAAAGATTTTTTGTGCTGCAAATATTTTAAGGTATAAATAAGATGGAATAAGAAATTAGCCAAAAATTTTACAAAATTGGCAATCTCTTCTATGACTATTTGTTTTTTATTCACTAAAATGAATGTATATGGACATATTTGAGCTCCTACTCTGTATTATGTGAAGAACAAGCTAAGCTATTAAAAGGTGGTAGGCGGTCAATGTATTGCCCATTTGGATTTCTCCATTATTCAAGGTTCCTTCAATTGAGCTTATGCATTCACAAATTGGACTAAACCAACTTATTTTTCTTGTGCAGGTTGTCAGACATATTTTTGGATATCATTCATTCCTCTTATTGTAAGTATTTCTTTCACATAACTTGTAGTTTATGTACATTTGCCATAGCCCATGGTTGGCATCTTAGATCCGTTGCCATAACTTGTTTTTGGCTCTAAATCCATATGGTTTTTTTCATGTAGGGTCATCATTCAACTTCTCTACAGCTACAACACACTACCTCTCTATGCTATTGTCACTCAGGTACAACGATACACTTGAAACCCCCTTAATTTAGTACTAGTAGATTGTTAACAACAATGTAACTAACTTTTGTTTGTGTTAAAGACGGGGAGTTACATCAACAAAGCTATTTTCTATGAGCATGTGCAAGAGGGGCATCTAGGTTGGGTGCAGAAGGTAAAGAAGCGCAAGGCTGGAAAACTGGGCAATGGTCTCACCAAAACAAATAAAAGTGAGGATGAATCTTCGAGGCTAATCGAGATGCAAAGTCAGGATGGACAGAGAAGCGAAGGTGCTCATTTTATTGATTGTTAGTGATTCAATTCTATCATGTTTTGGAATTGTATTTTGTATGCACCATATATATATACTTTATGGGAGCATAACATGTACTTTTTTAGATTTTCATGATTCCGTTTGTTTGTAATATTGATACCAATTACTTTAGAATATGATTTACTTTTAATATAATTGAAGTCTTTTTAAAGATGATTGTTATTTTTATGCAAATTTAAATAAATTAATTAAATTCTAAATTTTATTTTTTTGTAACAAAAGTGTGGTTATAATCTATACCCACAGAAAAAAATGTCATGTGGGCTATAAGCTATACCCATGGAAAAAAAAGTATAGGTAATTATCTAGTGATTATTTGTGATGATTTTTACTTCTGTCACTAAAACCTATAGTGACGTAATGAAATCTGTAGGTATAAGTCATGGTATTTTCTGACGGTAATGGTTACCGTCACTATATGTTACACCCACGGTAAAAAAATTATAGATAAAGGCATAGTAAAAATAACAGAAATAGATGCTCGTGGGTATAGATTTTTGAGGTCTATACCCACAGTTTTCATGCTTTTACCTATGGTTTTTTACCGTGGGTATATGACAATTTTCTTGTAGTGTCTGATCGATGTGACTTACGAACGAAAATGAACAGATTTTATGAAAATCGAGAAAACGCCACAAATTGCGCTATTCACCCCCCCCCCCCCTCTAGTGCTCTCTTTGATCCTACACTTAATTGAATGTGCAGATAACATAGGAAAACCCTAGTTGCAGTTAGGCACAGAAAAGCCCTAGTTGCAACTAAGCAGTGGAAGTCCTACCTGGAGGTTAGACAAAGGAAGTCCTAATCTGGAGGATTATGTGAAAAACCTGGTTTGGAGGACTGGACAAGGAAGTCCTAGTCAGGGGGACTAGGCAGGAAGTCTTAGCAGATCTAGAGTACCAGGTGGAAGTCTAGGCGGGTCTAGAGGACTAGACGTCTAACGGTGGAAGACCTAGGTGCCAAGGATCGAGGCTAAGTAAAAGTCCAGCAAGTTTGGAGAACTTAGTTGGTAGAAGATAAATTTTCCTGAGTGGAGCGGGCGAGGATGCATTTCTAGTAAGGGGAATAGTAGGTGTCGGTCTGACCTAGGGTTTCACTAGAAACCTGAAATCAAGATCAAATAGTTGGCTAAATTATTTACTTTCCTATTATGCTTTGGATTTTCGACTAACTTGTGATGCAGAAAAGGAGGGGGGTAAAACTTTGCATTTCAGGTGCTCTTATTTGGATCCAGGCGATCAGACATCCAAGGGCCCAGATTGGTTCCAAGCGATCAAATGTCAGCGGAATGGACCAGCGAGGCAATGAGGTGACAAAGTCCCAGTGCTCAGAACACCTAAGTCTCCAGGCGCTCCGAAAGGTTCCAGACACTCGGATTTTAATAAGGGGTTGCAGAGTCAAAGTTGATCCGACAACCTTCACGTCAACATCTAGGTGCCCAGAAGGGATGCAGGTGCTTGAAAAATTTCGAGTCAGCGTCGAAAGTGGATTGACGGGACTATATAGAGGCACCCGAAAAGGCTTTCAAGCACCCGAATCAAACTATATAAGCAGCCTCGAGGGGGAACCCTAGAAGCATCTCAATACGACTCAACGACGACCGTCTTTAAAAAAATCCTCCATTCAGAATGTTGTCGTCACACCGAGGATTTGCAGCGAAGTCTGCACATCTCTTACTACTCTGTTGGTAAAGCTATTCATTACTTTCGTACTTTTATTTTTAGGTCAGTATATGTGTTGCCGATCCTAATTAATTTTGTAAAGCAATTAACTCCCTTTCGTAATAGAGGAGTTATTAAGTGAATTGTCCATCGAAAATGATAACTGATCATGGGCCTTAGAATAGTAGTCTGTGGTTGTGAACCAAGTAAAACCAATCATGTCATTTGTGTTCATTTCCATTGTATGTTCTTGTTGGTGCAGGAAGCACCAGCTGATAGAACCTTAATTTTGATGATGGCAAGATGTTCAAGTTAAGTGTGTGGTGGTTTCTAATATGTTGATCTAAGTGTGCAGGGAGCATAGGAAATGTCCTAGTTGAGACTAGACACAAATAAGTCCTAGTGGAAACTAGGCAATAAAATTCCTAGTAGAAACTAGGCAATGAAATTCCTAGTAGAAACTAGGCAATGGAAAATCCTGGCTAGAGGCTAGGCAGCGGAAGTCCTGATCTAGAGGACTAGGCAGATGTCTTGACGGATCAAGTGCACCAGGTGAAAGCTCAGGCAGGTCAGGTCGATTAGATGCATGGCGGAAGTCCAGACAGGTCAGGTGGACCAGATGTTTGACAGAAAATCTAGGCAGGTCAGGTGAACCAAATGTCTAGCAGCAAATCCTGAGAGTTGAGGATCAAGGTTAAGTAGAAAGTCTAACAAGTCTGGAGGACCTGTTGGCAAATAGGTAAATTCTCCTGAGTGGAGTAGGTAAGGGTGCATTCCTAGTGTGGAAACAGTAGGTGTCGATCTAATCCAGGATTTCACTGGAATTCCGAAGTTAAGACCATAAACAGTTCAAAAACTATTTAACTCCTTCCTGTGTTTTTTGATTTGTTCTAACTTGTAATGTAGGAAAGGAGGGGTGAGAACTTTGATTCTAGGCGCCCTTATCTAGAATCTAGGTGACCGGAGTCCAGACACCCGGATTTGATCCAGGCAATCGGATGTCAGCGGAACCAAGCCAGCAAAGTAGTGAGGTGGCGGAGTCCCAATGGTCAAGACACCTCAGCTTCCAAGCGTCCGGATTGATTCCAGGCGCCCAGATTCAGATAAGCATTGCGGAAGTCAAAGTTTATCCGAAACCTCCACATCAGCATACAGGCGCCCAGAAAGGGATACAGGAGCTTGAAAGTACCGAGTCAGTAGCGCCGATGGTGGATCGGCGGACAGCGAGTAAGCGCCTGGAAAGGGTTCCAGGCGCCTGAAAAGCCCTATATAAGAGCTTCAAGGGAGACCCCTCGAGACATTAACTCAGAGACAACTAACGACTGCTTGCACGTGAAAGAACACCCAAGAATGTCGTCATAACGCTTAAGTGCTGCACGTGAAAGTCTATAAATCTCCTACTTCGGTAATACTCATTCGATTCTATATTTATTTATAAGGAAGATAATATTTTTACTGTTCCTATATTTTATAATCGACAAACCTCCTTTCGTAAGAGGGGAATTACTTGTAATACCCGAATTTTCCTTCGATAAATTCTGGGTTGTCCTTCAAGAGAGTCTGGATAAATCCTTATGTAAATGATGGAATTTGTATAATAGA